>JABUQX010046915.1:10000-58271 GCA_015478945.1 Trachelipus rathkii
GCTGGTATGTTAGGTTAGTTTAAGTAAGGAACTTTGTTATATTATGTTAGATTATTATATCTGTTGTTAGGTGTTGTTAGTTACAAGTATATGGTTGGTAAAGATCTTTGCTTGTTATCAATAGTTTAGGTATGTTAGGGTTAGTATGTTGGGTTAGATTAGGTGTTTTAGGTTAGTAGTAATTGAAAAGTTTTGAGCTTTGTTTCTGTTAACAGATATTCATAATATAGGGATGTTAGGATAGGTGTGCTAGTGAAAATCAGAGCTATGTATTTTAAACTCGTTTTTTATATTAATAGATATGTTTTTTTTGTGTGTGTGTTTAGTAAAAATCCGAGGGATGCTTGGTGGAGAGGGGAGAGGTGAGGGGTAGGTGTTTGCTATACTGTTTTACTCCTTTAGGAACAATAAATTAAGATTTTGTAGGTTATAAACGATTTTATTTTAAATACAACAAAAAAAATTAATATTTAAAGTAAAAAATATAAATTAATAAATAAAGCTAACGGAAATAAAATAGCAAAAATAATAAAAACTACACAATAATATTAAAAAACTAAAAATAAAATGAAAGTATTTGAGGTTAAAAGAGAAAATGGTTTATGAAATATAAAATACAAAAGTTATAGCATCAAAAAGAAAATAAATTACAAATATTAAAGTCTTAGCACGAAAAGAAAACGATACAATGCAATACGTCACGTACATTTTAGAACAAGATGAGTCATATATATATATATATATATATATATATATATATAAAAAAATATAAATTAATAAAAAAATAAAATATATATATATATATATATATATATATATATATATATATATATATATATATATATATATTATATGTATATTATATATATATATATATATATATATATATATATATATATATATATATATTTACATATATATAATCAATTTTACCTGAATATATATATATATGTATATATAATATATATATATATATATATAATATATATATATATATATATATATATATTATATATATAATACTATATTATATATATATATATTATATATATTATATATATACCCAGCGTCAAAGGGCGCTTGGAACTCTTAGTCTGAATAATGTTCGCTTGTATGACTCAGGGCTCACATGAGACGAGTCTAGGCTAATCAGAATATAAGAATATTTAAAATGTGTATATAATCCTTTGTAATTGGTCCTGTGAGGACTAAAAATATTGTTGTTATGGGCTTCAATCTTGAAAAATGTCGGAGGTTCAGCAGTAAGGTTTGAAAAGGTGAAAAGTAAAGCAAGGTATAGCTCTTTCATCGGCACAAAAATTACAAAATAAATGGTAAGATTTAGAGTAAAAAATCGATCTTTCAAGTTTCAACATTTTCCCCTGAATAGCATTGCTAGATAAATAACTTGTGTAATTGTGAAATAGACGTTAAAAATCATCAAAAAAAGAAATAAACAGTGCCTAGTTTTGATATCCCAAAACTATCTTTTAATACTAATACAAGGTGACTCATTTAATATGACCATTGACATTAAAGAGATCAGACGTGTACATTGTTATTTGGTGATCCCAGGACAGTGACAAATCCTTCTGATCTGGGGGCTAAAACTAATTAACTAAGTGGTGATATTTGAAAATAGTGAAAAGTTCCCCAAAAAAGTGCTAAGTAAAGTGACTAGTATACTGTGAAAAAAAAAAAAGAAAACTAAATAAAGTCTTAGTGCGCTGGTACAATAGCTCTATTAAACTTTATTATATAACGAATAACGTGAAGAATCCCGTTATTCTAAAAGTCGCTAAACGTTAAAAAAATAGCGTCATTTTCAGCTAACATCACCGGATAAAAAATAAATAAATAAAATAAATAAAAAATAAAAAAATAAAAATAAAGTGCTGGAGAAACGCAGAAAACTTATTACTATGCCCGGCCAGAAGAAAAGATCCCCCGATTCAAGACCCTTAGGGGTAGGGGAAAGTCAAGTACTACTCCGAAAGCATCGGCAAAGACTTCACCCGCTTCTTCCGCTTCCGCCAAATCTACAATAAGGAGAGAAGGAAATTCAAATTCGGAGGGGGAAGAAAGTCAAGGACTGCACACACAACTAAGATCAAGATCTGCTACCCCACAGTTTCTCTCCCCTTCTTGGAGACTCCACGGACCAACCTGCCGAAAGGTGCTATACCAAAATTAGATGATATAAATACATGGTTACATTCTACTGTATCTGTGTTTAAACTGAATGGTGTGAATGATCCAAAAGCGCGTGAGAATATTAGCTTCCGTCCTTCCCTACGAAATAGTCGCGACTATCAGGTTCCCCTTGGGGGGGACTGCATCCAGAAATTGACTACTTCAATAGAAGAGGGCTTTGCACAGAATCTGAGAGGTCAGACCAGAGGAATTTTCAAGACAGGAAGAAAAAGAGAAGAACTTCCTTCAGCTTATTTAATTAGGGTACGAGATGTCATGCAGAAAAGGGTTCGGTCTGCTAGGGAAAACAATACGCCTTTCGCTCAAGAATTGTTTATCAATGAACTACCAACTCGTATCCAAGAAAGTTTAATGATAATTTATATAAGAACTTTTAAAGAGACGACTATGAAACCCCCTAAAATCGAAGAGATAGAGAATATTGGGGAGCGGTAAATTTCTTCAAGGAGAACCTTTTTGGTCCGAAGAAGAAAGAGGATCCTATACAGAGAGTCGAAATAAAAATAATGACAACAACCACTCAATTTTAGAAGAATCCAAAGTAAACAAAGAATTCTTTCGGGAGATGAAAGGATTTCTTAAGACTCTTACCAAGGTCACAGAACAGCTCAGGGAAGCCTCGGCCAAACCGACTCAGAAAGAAGAACAGCCACCATCTCCAAAGAGAAGAAATGCTCCTAGAGAACGAAGAGAAGGGAACGCTGTAAACGCTGAATTGCTGGGGGAAACTGTGTAAATCCCATGCAAGATTTCTACATCGAAGCTACACCTGTCATTCGGAATATTGCCCCATGTATTCGTTGGTATATTCGCCCTCGAGAGAAGGTCCATCCCCTGCACCACACCCCCAAAGAAGGCAGGGAAATGCGCCAGAACCCCCTCCCACAGAAGTTAGGGGGAGGTAAATATTTTAAATGAATATGGCAGTATTTTTAATTCTGCAGATTTAGCAATGTTAAATAATGCTGGTAGGCCAACTAGAAGGTTAAATAATAATAATAATATATAATAATATAATAATATAATAATAATATAATAATAATAATAATAATAATAATAATAATAATAATATAATAATAATATAATAATAATAATTAATAATAATTAACTCAGTTTTTGAATAATTTTAAGATACGGAGCAACAGAGCTCTTTTGCATGTACAAGGATATCATTCTCCTTTGATTGAAGATCTGAGTGTTTCGATTACTGATAAAATTATCGATGTGACCCATACGATATCAATGCCTGCCTGTAATGGCTTCAAAAATATGCTATATACGGACACTCCAATGGGGAAATTCCTGTTATAAATAACATTAATGAGGTAAATAATGTATGAAATTATAAACTTTATACTATTGTTGAAAAATATCAAGGATAGAGTCCTTTATTATTGACTGTGGTAGTGAATTGAACTTTAATCCCTTTAGATGGGGACGATAACATATCGGTTATCGGTCAAATCAAGGTTGCTAACTATATTGTAACATTACTGTTGATTTAGGTTTAAAAAGAATGTATAATGTAAAATTTTTAACAACTAAATTGCCTAAATGTATTTTGGGAATGCCCTTTCTAAAGAAATTTAGTCTTAATATTAATTTGAATTAGATACATTAACGGACACTCAGAGCAATGAATGTAAAAAATTGTATAATAATGCGATTTGTAAGGATAAGACTTTCATTCACACTCTCTCTCTCAATTTTCCTCTTCTATAGCTTCTAAATGATTTTTTAGCGATATACCAAACTAATTAAATAATCTTTTAAATGAATATAAACATTTATTTAAAAATTCCTACTTGCCTGAAAATTGTAAACTTAGGGAAGCTCTGCCCAAAGTTTGGTCTGACTTGTTCGAAGAATTTGGGGGTGGGGAGAACGAGAAGTCGAAGCTTGAGGAGAAATGGAGGGAAACATTTTATTTACGGGGGAGAGAGAAGGCTCACATTCCGCCTGCTATTTTGAAAGAGATAGCTTTGCTATTTCCATACAAAGCTAATATAGCGGGCAAGTCCATAAAAATAAAAGCGTGGCGTATTCCACACAAGCTATTTGAACGAACAAAAAAAAAATTATTAAACTTAGTAAAGCGAGAGTTTTAAAGAGAGCTCCCTCCAAATGGAGTTTTCCAATTTCGGTATTAGAGAAAGATGACGGTCGTATAAGGATTGTTTGCGATTTCAGAAACCTTAACTCTGCAGCTAAGAATGACGTATTTACTTTGCAAAGTATAAACGATGTGTTTAGTTCACTCCATGGACAAAGATTTTTTCTAAATTAGATCTGACGAATGCTTATTATTATTTGCCGATTGCCGAATCAGTATAAGTACTATGATTGGTAACTTTTTTTACGCAATTACCAATGGGTTATAAAAATAGTAGTTCTTGTTTACAGAGATACCTTTCTATATTGCTTCAAGGCATTCCAGGTGTCCACGTGTATCTCGATGGTATTTAAATATGTTCTAAAAATTTAGCCGGTTACGTGGTAGTGATTAAGCAAGTATTTGAAGTTAAATTATTTTAAAATTTGTTTAAAAAAGAAATGCGAATTTGCAGCAAAAAGATTAAACTACCTAGGTTTTGAATTAATAGAAGATGGCATTTCACCATTATAGGATAAGGTTAAGGAAATAATAAACATTCATCGTCCATTTAAAATAAAGCAAGTTCATTCTTTTTTTTAGGAAAAATATCGTTTTACCGTCAGAATATACCATGATTCACAAATCTCACAATGCCTTTATACAGTTATTTAAAGGGAAAGAATAGTTTGAATAGAAAAGGTTTTCTATTGAACAAATGGGACAGTTGTGATCACAAAAATCACTGGGAATGGAGAGAGTGGCCATTCAGGAAAAGTTTTTCATCTGGTTCCAAAAATGTCCTACACCACCGCTTGTCAATCCCGAAAATGCTCTATTCCTTCCAATTCATATTAAATTAGACATTATGAAGCAAATCGTAAAAGCCCAGGACAAAGAAAGATCATTTTAAAGCATATGTGTAACAAATTTCCTTTTATTAATGACAAATTCAAGAAGGGAGATTTGTTGGAACTCAAATTAAAAAGTTGATGTGTGAACTTAATTTTGAAGTTACAACGACAAAATTTGAATTAGAGGCATGGAACGCCATGAAAGCTGTAATTGAGGGATTCCTCGGGAATAGGGAAGATCAAATTATAAAAAATTAGTAAATAATATGTTGGAAAATTTAACGATCTTGGTTGCAACTAGAGTGTTAAATTAGATTATTTGAACTCACATCTACAGTACTTTCCTGAAAATCTTGGAGTAGTATTCGAGGAGCAGAGCGAAAGGTTCCATCAAAATATAAAAGCTATGGATCAAAGGTACCAAGGAAGATGGAATGCAAACATAATGACCGACTAATTTTGGATGCTAAAAAGAGACAAAATTTGGAGACGGCACTAGTAAACCCAAAACCACAGTGAAAAAAATTTCAGTCACATTAGGTAAGAATATTAATATTTCTACCAAAAATCAATGGTAGTATATGTGATATATCTATATTTGCTATAATATTGGTATGCTCTTGATAACTAGTGTGGTATTATGCGGTATTACATGTTTCATTTACATTGCATAATATTTTTATCGTTGTGAGTAAACTTATAACATCTGATAATGTTCTTCTATTTTGCACAAAATCATGACATGATACAAACTCTTGAATATTATTTCTGAAATCAGCATGAAAAAAAAACTATAGGAACACCAACTATTACAAAAACATCAAACATTTTTTTTCTCCAAAATGCAGACTTGTGATATATATATATATATATATATATATATATATTATAGTTTATATATATTATATATATATATATATACTATATATATTAGTATATTATTATATATATATATATATTATAGTATATAATTATATATATCATATATAAGTATATATATATACTATATGGATATATATTTATTATATATATAATATAATTAGTATAATATATTATTATATATTATATAATATATATTTTACTATTTCTAGTGAGAGAATGTTACGAATGTCCCCATGCGAAGAATCTGAAAAATATGACAACTAAGCATAATCACACTGGCTTCCCAGGATGGCCTGTGCTCTGTGAAACAATCATATTATAACTATATATAATATATATATCTATATTACTATATTAATATATATTAATATATACTATATATAAATATAATATATATAATATATATATAGTATATATAACTATATATATATATATATATATATCTGTATTGTAGTTGAAAAACACCCCTAAAGATCTATTTACCCTGCTGGGAAATCAACTGGGACCCTAGCAGGAATACGCGTATGTATTTTGACCACCACGTCCACGATAGCCAAAAGAAGAACAGAAACAATAACTTTCCTTTGCTCCAAATAGGGCATTGCCCGCGCTCTTTTCCCGCTCAACACTCGGTGGCCTAAACCTACAGGAGCCGGGGGGGGGCAAACAGAAACGCGCGGTACCGCACAAAGGAATAATAAATAACAACAGACAGAATAGACGAAAAGTACATAAAAAATTGCAATAGGGACTGCAATCAAATTTGTATTGGAAAACACCCCTAAAGTTTCACCCTGCTGGGGAATCGAACCTGGACCCTAGCAGATTTACGCGTATGTGTTTGACCACCACCCCACGATGAGCTAAAAAAGAAACATGGACAATACTTCCTATGGTCCAAATAGGGGCATGCCGTGCTCGTTCCCGCTCACACTCGGGGTAGGGGTCAAACGAGGCCCCCGCGTACCACACAAGCGGACCTCAATACCAACACCACACACAGCACACCCTCCGCGCCAGAATGAACATAAAAATTGCAATTAAGTTGCCAATAAAATTCCTGTTGAAAAACCCCCACGGCCACGACGATGTGCTAAAAGAAGAACACCGGACCCAATACTTCCCTATGACCCAAATAGCGGCATCCGCGCTTTCCCACTACACACGGGGGGGGGGGGTCAAACAGAAGGTGCGGCACAAGGTGATAATAATCAACACAACCGGGGGTTCAAGATGTTACCTAAAAATTGCAGTAACTGCAAGCTCTATTACTGTGCTACATCTTGACCCGGTTCTGTATGAGATTATTATTCACTTCCGCAGCATGTTTACGCGCCCGCGCCTTTGCCCCCCCCGTAGTTGTGAGGGGTAAGGAGGCCCGGAATGGCCCTATTTGGCATACGAGGTTATTGTCGTGTTCTTCTTTTAGTGACAAACGGCGTTCGGTGTGGTCAAACACATACGCATATATCTGCTAGGCGTCCAGGTTCGATTTATTTACGAAAATACTTTTTAGGTGTTTTAGAATCGATCTAAGAGAATGTTATTTGCAATTTTTGATGTAATCTTAACCCCGGTTCTGTTGTATTGTTATTCATGCGTGAGCGGGAAGAGCGCGGCATGCCCTATTTGGACCATAGGAAATATTGTCGCCTGTTCTTCTGTTAGTTTCATACTAATATATATATATAGAGTAACTACCGCTATTATATATATTTATAATATATAATACTTATATATTATACTATATATAAATATATATATACTTATTTATTAGTAATATATTATATATACATTACTATAACTAGATTACGTAGTATTATATTTATTTATAATAATAAAAGTAAGCCAAACATATATATATATAATTAATATATATATAGATATATACATATATACTTAACAATATTAATAGTATACTATATTATATATATATATATATTATATTATTATATATTATATTATTATATAATACTTATATAATATATTATATATTATATATCTATATATATATTATTATATATATATATTATATATTACTATATATACTAGTATAATATAATATATATATATATTATATATTTATAGATATAATATATATATATATATATATATATATATAAGATAATATATATATATATTATATATATATATATATATATATATATATATATATAATATATATATAATATATATATATATTTATATATATATATATAATATAATATATATATAATATATATATAGTATATATATATAATATATTATATATATATTTATATATATAGTTAGTATATCTATATATATTATTTATATATATATATAGATATAAATATATATACTTACACCCGATTTTATTTATAAAATAGCTATATATTTATATATATATTATATATATTATTATATATATATATATATATATAATATATTATATATATATATATCTTATATATATATATATATTCTTATAATATATATATATATTATATTATATATTTATATATCCCCGAGGCAACACGCCAGAAGACACCTGCGCGTATATTATTTATGATGCTATATAATAATATATTTATATAATTAACTAATATAATATATATTTATTACTATATATATTTAGTATATATTTAATATATATATATTATGTATATATATAATATATATATGTATATATATATCATAGTTATATATATATAATATATAATATCTATTATATTATATATATATATATATATATATTATTCTATTATATATATATATATATATAGAAATAAAAAGGACGTTAAAAAAAATGATGTTATTATATTTTAGGACGTTTCGAGTTTATCCAAACACATCATCAGCTAAAACATAAAATAAAATTTACAATAATATTATGAAGTTAAAAAAATTAATATTAATAATTATAATAATGATAATAATAATAATAATAATAATAATTAATAATAATGTTAACGAATAACCTTAATTAAGTTATAAACAATATAATAAACAATAATTAATATAATAAACAAAATAATTTAATAATATAAATAATAATAATAAATAATTAATTACATAAAATAATACATTAAATAATAATAATAATAATATATAATATTCCATAATAATAATCTAATAAAAATAATAAAATAATTTTCCACAATAATAAAGAACAAATAGTAAAGAAAAATATAAAAACAATTAAAAATAATATATACCTATATTTTAGTATTACCTTTTTAGTTGACAGTCTCGGGAGGAATGTACAATAACAAAAAACATATTCATATTATACTAGATATCAGAAAACTATTTGAATTGTATGATTGGTGCGTTTTGTAAAATTTAAAAATAAATATAAATAACAATTAGGAGCAATAGAGTTAATAAATAAATTACACAGTGAGTTGAAAACGGGATTATTAAAAAGTAAAATAATACAAAAATTTCAAAATCAGATTAAAAACAAAATTTAACTTTAATTGAGGAGCACATGCTGAGTTAGTTGCGGGCTTCGTACTATGTATAACAAGCCTCGGAGTAATGTCCTTTCGCTCAAGTAAGTAAACTTTGACGCCGAAGGACAAACACCTTTTGAAGTTATCCTTTGAGATGTCATGATGGCTCTCTGACGAGTGGGTCCTGTGGCAGAGTTTTCATGTGAAGTTAATGGTCTATTTGTTCTAAATGAAAGACCAGATTGGCCTCTGTGAAATCTCAGCTGAGCGCTGCAAGCCCAGTCTGGCCTTACATTAACGGGCTTGGCCTCCGTCCACGATACCAGAATAGGAATAATAAAAACTGAGGACCTCCAAATGAGCCTGGGTTTTCGCTATAGGCCGCCAATACCTTCATTCTGAATAAAACTATTTCATTTTTCATTTAATTCATTAAAAAGCCTGTAAAAAACTAATTTTATAAGAATGGAATATTTCTTTAGAAATTTGAAATTTGAATGCTTTTTAACGAGCTCTCGGTGATGGTCGTTGGGACCAAGTAACACGAGGAATTTTAGTATAATTACTTGCCAATGATGAATCCACATGTGGCTGTTTAGGGCGAAAAAAGGTCTTCCAAGGATATCGTTGACAAAAGGTCTATAAATAGTTGCTCTGGAAATAAATTGAATTTAGCAAAACTGGATGTTTAAAAATTGGAACTATACTTTTATGGAATAATCGTGACCCACAGATGTTGAAAGTTTGTAAGCTCGGAAAAAAGTTCGGCAGGACAAGTCAGACACTTTGGCACTCAGAGGAAGGGAAGCTTGAAAAATTATTAACCAAGCTTGTTTGGAGGCTTTCTATAGATGGAAGTAAAAAAGCCACCCACTGTACGGTGCTACCTCACTGACATCTAAACCAAGCGGGGCAACTGAGTTTTCATTCTCTCCTCCATACTTAAACCTAATATTCTGAATGTTTGAGTAGTTAAGGAGTCTCTAAAAATTGTAAAGGCATGATCTGCTCTCTAAAAATCAAAAAACAATCATCAACATTCACCTTTTATAGAGTAATGGCTTAAAATCTGAGGGGCAGTTCTCCAACCAAGATCTCTCATGGGTAGCACAAAGCATTGCAAAAGTGGGACAAGTGGTTGAGCCCATTGCATACCATCTAATCTGCTTATAAAGCTGGCCCTCCAAGAGGAAAAGTGGTTCATCAGTGGCGAGTTCCAAGAATTTCGAAATTGATTCCTATTTGAGTTACTAACCCTAGGGTTGTTCAATTTCTCGAAATTGATTCTTGGAATTCTTGAATTTTGGGCGTCAGGTCTTACTTGAGCGACGGATTCCTCGAGAGCTTGGTTTTTATTACATAGTACAAAGCCCGCAATTAACTTCAGATGGCTCCTCACATTTAAGTTATTTTTGTTTTAATTTTTTGTTTTACACCTTTTATTTTATCTATTTCTCTTTAATACATTCCCTTTTTTTTCTTGTAATTCACTGTGATTAATTTTTTTATCTTTTATTGTGCCAAATGTATATTAATAAATTTTCATATATTTTCTTCAAATAAATTCCCAACACACAAACCAACTAATCTTGAACCCGAAACAATATCATAAGCTATATCATAGAGCAAAGATCATGTGTTTTAGTTATTATTGATACATTCCTAGACACAAGAAGCACTGAAAACATACGCAACTAAAGACAAAAGGTAAAATAAAAACCTCATCCACCTCATAGTATACATGTTATTTAATTTATATAACTTAGTATTTTATAGAAAATATTGTAGTTCACTATTTTAGATCTCACTAATTGATTGCGGGATGAAACAATAGAGATATTATTATATTTACTATAAATAAAATTAATTAAAGATATAGATATATATAATTATCTAATATACAATAAATTTATATGAGATTTATGCATAATAATTAATATATATTCTAAATATTATAGTTATTGATTAATTATTACTAATAATTATTTATTTTTTATTTATATTATTACTATTATTATTGTTATAACTAATATTGTTATTAATACTATGTTCTATTGTTAATTAGGTTATGGTATATATTATTATGTATTATTATTATATTAATTGATTATTATTATATTATATATTATTTATTATTATTATTATTATATTTTTTATTATTATATTTTAATTTTTAACTTTCAGATAATTTTTGTAATTCTTAATTTATGTTTTTAGTGATGATGGGTTGGATAAACTCGAAACGTCTTAATTAAATGATATCAAAACTTCTTCTTCTGTTCGTCTTTTTATTTCTTAAAGTGAGGTCCTAAAGAACAAGATCTATTTGGATCTATACCTATATATACCCATTAGTTTTATATATAACCTATATATATATAATTTATATTATATATATATATAATATAATATATATATATATATATATGTATAATATATTTTATATATATAATTATATATATTATAATATATATATTATATAATAAAATATATATATTATATATATTATTAAGTAAGTAATAGTAGTACAGATTCGTCTCTCTGACTCTCTTTGAGACCGCGGGGAAGGAGCTTTGACTTTGTTTTTCTGGCGATATATATCTACCGCTGGTTTTAAGGGTTTATGCGTCCTTAAAATTTGGTCGGGTATTGTGGTGACCCGTAAAATCGTCGGTAACACAGAGGCTTAGTGTACGTGCACACCCTGGACGGGGGTGCTGGCCCCTAAAAAATTCAGGGACATGATCGATAGAAGACTTGAGTAATTTTGGGAGAAAGGTTCGGAAGTCGGACCCGGGAGTTGGAACTCGAGAGTTCAGATTCGGAGCCTGCACGGTGCTGGCTCTAAGGTGCAGTGCCGGTTAGGTAAAATATTGTTAATAAACAACTGTAGTATCACTAATATATGTTATTGAACCCGATAGGATCGCGAAAGATATGATGGTTAAAGTTCGAAAGGGGTGTTCTGGGGGACCCCCCCCAGGAGGGGTTCCAGAAGAAAAATGCACAGAATGCATAAGAGATTTGGAGAAAGGAGTCGCGTTACGCTCGGAGTCAGAGGAAATGGAAGGCCGACGTCAGAGAGGACGTTGGAGTCAGGGATTCGGAGGTCCGTACCGGCAACCGGGTGCTGGAGCCGGGCTGCAAGGCCTGCTAAGTTAAATAAATACTTCGTTCAGTCCCACTATTGGTATTTAAATATATGCTTATAAGGTTCGTTAGGACTTGGAATATTGAGGGTCTCATGTCCGGCAAAGGGTGTTTCTGAGGCCCCCTCGCGAGGGGTGTCCTCAGAGAAGGAGCACCTGAACTCGAAAGCAGGCAGATTTTAAGCCACAGGAAGAAGGAAGAGGAGGAAGGAGGATTGATGATGAGAAGAGTCTGAGAAGGAGAGCAGAGTTGCGTACCAGCACCGGTTTTAGTCTCATATGGTCATCAAAATAATGGAAGGGTTGGAAGTTCGCAAAGGGTGTTCTGAGGGACCCCCTTCCCGATGACGGGTGTTCCCCAGAAGAAAGCGCACGGAACGCACAAAACGAGAGGATGGAGGAGGAAAGGAAGGAGGAAGAAAAGGATGCATTCTTACAAAGATTAAACCTTCGTTTTCAAATGTTGAAGACTGACATCTCTATTTTCAAAATCTCGTTTTCTTATATAACGTCAACTAAATATATTGTTTGCTTTTTTAGTTTTATGTCTCGTTTTTAAATGTAAAAATAACGTTAAATTCATTATTTAATTATTTCATTTTTAAATTTATTTTCAAATTTTTATTATTTTTATTATTTTTTTTTAATTTATTTATCTGATTGATATTTTGCTTAATACAGTTCTTGCACTAACTGATTGCACTATTCAACGTTCTAGTATAATGTAAAAAACCACAAAACCCTAACACATCTTAAGCAAGGATAAACTGGCTAATGTTAACAAAGTTTTCATACTTAACACCAGTAAAATAGCATACAAAAAAAAGTAACCTATTCACACAGCATCACTTTATTTTACAATTCACCATCAGATCATTAACCTAATCTTTATCCAATCACTTTGTCCAATTTATCATTTTAGAAGCCCAACGAATACTTATTGCTAACGACAACAAAGTAGGTTTACATTAACACATAAAAATATAACAAAAAAATTTGTTCACTGAACCTACCTACTATCATAATTCCGAACAATGAATGCACAAAGTCGAACAAAGTTTTTTATCCAAAACATAACATAAATGATAAAACGTTCATAGAAAAGTCCCTCGTGTAATAGGCTTTACTAGATGCTAAAGCCAGTAAATCGAGTAATCAGTAAATCAAACCTTCCCGCCCGCTCCCCTCCCCTCCCCTTGCCCCTTTTCAATTGATCGATAGTCAATTGTTCAGGTCACAGTTCGAGTCAATCATTTCGCGCATTAACATGAGCAATAAAAAAAGTTCTTCTTTTATGCTTCACTATAACAGAGAATTCGTGAAGGTGGTGTCTGCAGGGAGGGAGCTCGGTAGGCGAATGCATTTAAATATGGTGCGTCCGAGCTCTCCGTGCTGACATGACTTACTGCTGTGTTGAAGCGAGTGCGCTTCTTGCGATCAGGTATTTATGATCTAGTAATTTCAAGTGAGTGCGAGGGTTTCGGTTAATATTATATATAATATCTATATATAATAGTCATTATATATATCAGTACTCGTTCGGTCTCAGCGGGATTCGAAACGTATGGACTTCCCGGGCCGTGGCTTGAAGTATAACCAACCAACCGGATGCTTGCTAAAAACACTTCGCCTAGGCCCATCCATGTCCCCCAAAAAAGAAGACCCACCGCTTCTAACCGTAGTTTTTAAGCAGGCACCTCCGGTTTTCTCATCGCCCCATAAATGCTGAGTAATCCAACGGAAAGGCCGCACGCCTGCAACCCACCATCCGCGCCCGCTTCCCACTTACTTCTTATATGCTCTGTGGCAATGGAATCGACGAGGCGCGCGCGAGAGCTATCGCGTAAGTTCCAATCCTCGGGAGTTCCTATATTAGCAAAGCGTAGTTTATATAACCTCGAGAATGGCTCGCGAAAGCTTTATGTAATCGATGAAAATGGACGCCGCCCACATGTATCGCATATCCGAGGGTGCGCGCTAGCTTATGGAGACCCCCACGCTCATACTAGCGATTGACAGGAAATTATCTCACAACCTCCGCATTCGCAGGGCGAGACGCCGGTTGATATCAAGGATAGCTCATATCCACATAACACAAATATTATGCTCTGTCCAAAGTATATATCGGAATGAAAGACTAATACTCACGAAGGCATCTCTCTCAGATATCACATATCTACACCTGTGTACCCGCGTGATAGCATCCAACATAATGTGACTACATGCACCCAGAACGTCTTCAACTACCTTCATAGTGCCCCTTAGCTGCATTCCAGCTCGAGTACATCGCGCAAGTCAGACGCGGACAAATGCTGAGCGATGATCTCCACTCACACACTCCTGACCATCATCAACGCGCTCGAGTGGCTAGACTTTTCTAAATATATATACCTTAATATTTATTATTATATCTACTATATATATATATAAATATCGCTCTCTTCGTGCGCGGATACACTATATACTCTCTCTGGAGAACACACACCAGCAGCTAGCAAACTAGCTCATAGATCTTCATAATTCCGTATGGTAACGTGCACTGTTGCCACATGATACTCGCAGCCGCAGGCGTTATTAGTAAGGAGGAAGTAGTATGGGGGCTAGGTGCTGAGAAAAGTCTGTTAAGCACATGGTAATCCTGCACGGTATAAGATGAAATTACTAGTTGACATGGATCACAGAGCGGAAGGCGAGATTGGTGAATTTTGAGTTGGATCTTGGAAGGTTGATGTAATAAAGCCGCGTTATGAGGAGGGATATAGTTTCCAAGGGATTGAGGAGAGCCAGAATAGACCTCTTAGTATAACGCCGGTAACTAAGGGAGGAAAAAAGAGGGAACCTGTAGACAGATTACTAGGGGAATAAGTTCTATATAGTGACCGAGCGCGTTCTACATACCTCCTCTCCATTTCTAGCCGGCCAGCCAACTTCAGCTGTATGATATACTCCATCTGCGTAAAAGGACTGGCCCAGGCGTGCCACTTCCCCGTGAGTGGTAGCCCTTCTCGTTCTCTGTTATTTTCTGGTCGAAAGACAGTGCGTCGAGGTGACTGAGGGAAGCTGATTGCGTTGAAGAACAAAGGTTAGCGTTTAGGGAGTTGGTAGAGGAATGTGTGGATCAAATCTTTACATTTGAAAAAAATGATTGAGAAAAAGAAATATGTGCAGGAAGAGAATAAATTGTATTTAGGTTTTAATGGATCTGCAACAGGCGTTTATGATAGGTAATAGGGAAAGCGTGTATGGAGGTATTAATGATATATGCGGGTCATGCATGTTGTGGTAGGGCTTCTGAATTGGAATGAAAAAGTATGATATGACGATAGTGAAGCCGTGTTAAGGATAAAATAACGGTTTTGTCAATGGTGATTGGTTTAGGAATAATAGCGGAGTGAGACAGGGTTGTGTTTATGTCTCCTTGGTTTATTCAATTTGTATTCATGGATGGGTTATGAAAGAATTCGAGGGTGGGATGGCAGGAAATGGGGTTAGAATGATGTGTGAGGAAATGGAGTTGAGTGGAGGGTGCCCTACCTATTATATGCGGATGATTTGGTTCGTGTGTGCGAATCTGAAGAGAGTTTGAGCAGATTAGAGATTAGAGAGATTTGGCAGGGTGTGTGAAAAGGGGAGGGGCTTGAAAAGTAAACGTGGTGATAAGAGTAAGGCGTTCATGGTTGGAGTTGAGGGCGACCTCCCCTCCAGTGTGAAAGTTTGTATAAATATGGTTGAGCGTAGCTAGAGACAAAAGTGTCTGGTGAGTTTAAAATATTTAGGGTAATGTTGGATGAGAAGAGGGGAACGGACGATGCAGAGTGTAGGTGGAAAGTTGTGTGAATGGCAGGAATGGTGGCTGGCTTCATTAAATAGACCGCGTTGAGTGGGAATTGCAAAGGGGACCCTTTAGTCATTTGAGTTGCTTAGGGGTCTGACATGAGGTATGTTGTTACTGTGTTATTGTCCATATGGGTTAGTGAGACTTATGCGTGGTCTGGTAGAATAAGAAGGAGTATAGATTCTAAAGTTCTTTCAAATGTCGCTTCACGCATGGAACAATCTTCAGGGAGGTTGATGCTAGCTGTGTGGCGAGAGAAGAATTTGATTTAAAGAGAGGACAATGAACGTATTAGAGAGTGGGTGTGGTGTGAAGGAAAGGGAATAAATGAGAGAATAAATGAAAGTTATGTTGAGGGATGGTTTGGTCATGTGGAAAGCGGATATGAATGGATAGTAGGTTGGTGTTAAGCGGATGTATTTTATAGTGGTGAGTGATAATGTTGGGAACTCGACCGGTGGTGAGACGGAAAGACGAAAGTCGGATTGAGGTCGGGGTGAGACGAATGGTCTGAAGGGAGAGAAGAATGTGAGTTTTGAGCAGGCGAGATTTGAATTAAAGGTGCATTGATAGGGAGAGAATGGCGGGGCTTTTTGATAGGGGGCATGGATTTTGGCCCACCTGGGGCCAGGGGGATGGAACCCTTTTACTAATTGCGATTACCATAGTAGAGGGCCGCTATTCGCGGTCCATGATGCCTCCTAGGGTGGAAGTTTTCTGTCCCTGGACCAGCTCTCACTGAATTAATGGTGTCCACATCACCCATTCCTAAACCCTGGACTTACTTGGTACAATGATCCTCACGAGCCTCCGCAAATGGCTCACAAGATGTACGGCTGGGGGCCTGCTATCTATTTCGGACGCGTTGGTTTCATGTTTAGTCCTACTGCTTTTTGTCTTTCCCGACTGCTTGTACAGCACCTTACCCCCCCAATCTTGGGGCCAAGAGGAAGGTGAAGAAGAAAGAAAGAAAGTTAATATATATTATATATAGTATATATATATATATACTATATATATATTATATAATTTATATAATAATATATATAATATAGACTAAATATATTATCGTATATTCTATAAAAAACCGCCCTTAAGCCATTACACCCTTGGCTCCTATGAAATGCGTCTTAACCCTCATTGGCAGCAATTCGCCTTCTCTATATCCTCCTCTGCTCCGTGGCGAGGTATGTCACGTCACAGGTGTAAAAGCTGCATCGCAAAGGATACTCATAGCTCTCGCATGCGCCGTAAAGGGCGACCTACCTCCGCCGCACGGTATAACACTCAAGGACGTTATGTGATATAAAGAGACATACCCACTATCGAGAGCTAACCTGCGCGAAGAGAGGCGGCTTCGGACAAGGGTATGTGCGTTATGGGAGTGCTTCAATATGAAGCTATATAAGTCGTACAGTGACTGGAAAATGCAGACGCACCAATAGATACATCTGACGAGCGCTGGTGGAATCATCAGATTAGACAGTCATGCGTAGATAAGATCATAACAAGATCCTCGACCTCGATACATCTCGAAGTACTATAAGTTATATCTCACACGCGCCTGCTCAATATGTCGTCTGCGAATTCAGTGCCTACAGGATAAGTGACACAACTTACCCACAAAACCGTGAGTGTAATGAGTCAGTGTGTGTGTGGTGCCAGCACATTCATAATCTTCTCAGAATACTGCTCGCGCATCAGGACCTCGTTGACAACCATTACCTCAAATCATGTACATATAAAACTATAGCCGAGCCATCCTCTGTCGCGATCTAATACTTGAGCGATTCAGGCATACGTTATTATTGTATACACGAGCACGATCTTCGAGAACTCACAGATAAGCGTTCTTAATTCTAAAACAGACTCGGCCCACGATCACATACACCATGTCACAAGTATCGCAACATATACGATGACATCATAGAATAGATGCGCAGATCATACTAGATATCCGTGGACGTTATCATCGATTATTTCGTAGCATTCTAGAGACCCAAGCCGTCAGCTGCCTAATCTATCAGAATAGAGAAATTTGATTAGAAAATGAAGCGTGCGGGAGTCTTCAAAGAATCTAAATATCAGTGTTACTGCAGATAATCTCTGCGGAAATAAAGCCTCGGTCGTCTAACAATAAATATGCTAAGCAAACCCCCTAACTGGACCCTTTAACTATATCACTACCCACAGTGCGTAATATTGTATAGTGCAGAGAGATACAAGCTAAGTTATATAGAGTAGCTAGGATGTGTGTGCTAGATTACAGGATTCCCGGCTTTGCCAGATTGTGGGCTCGCGTGTGTGTCCTCGCGATATTAGTTCTTGAACATAACTTCTTTTACCTGCGAAAGTGCCATGAAAAATCGGAAGCGGAAGGTACATGAGTGTGTCCATACGGCTACCTATGAGATCTCCTTCAGCATCACGTCGCTGCCGGATATCGCCCAAGTGACACGATCTTACACTAATTGTCTCTACCAGATCAGCGCGCGGTTGCACTTCTTCGCAACCCAGCTCCTTGTGTATCTATACAGATGGCTGAGCCTCAGTCCTCCTTCGATCTTCTACGAAATAGGTTAATAGTATATCCTACGGTCACCGATAAACCGCCTGTACAGTAACATCACCTGAGCGTCTGCAGTATCTCGCCTCCCCTGACTTTCCTGTTGCCCGATAACACAGCTGCACTACGACCTCTGTCCAATTCTGCATTACGCGCGTGATAACCCAAAGAATGAAGAGAGCTGAGTTACCTCTCTTTTATAGCCGTGGCAACCAACACGGCATGAGACCGTTGATATTTCACTTCTCCTTAGAGTGCAGAGCACCTATCTACCATTATCCTGCCGTTCCATATATATCCTCTCGTCCCAGCACCACAATTAAGCGTCCTGGTCCCCATTCGGCATTAGGTAATCCGAACGGAACTCGACGTGAGTCAGTGGCACACTCTCCGCTGCTGTCTGAGAGGAGCATTCCACCATCACCCGCCAAACATCCCGAGAAACATTACATATGGCTACATGAGCCGTGACCAATATATGCCTCGTTAAGCACGCACCCGCTGCCGTGTGAGAAAACCTTTGCGAGCTGCGAACTCGATAGACTTCCAGAACTAAATGTGCTCACACAGATACTAAACACACAAGAATAAGACCGAAGTGCGCAGCCGCACCAATCAGGAAGCTCGCTTACATACCTCATCTCTCCCGCACGTTACTTGACTATACCCGTCCTTCATGGACATAGCACGACGCCTTCAATAAGTTTAGGTGCGGAGTATACATAATCTTGCGAATACTTCCCTCAGATGCACACAAATCTTCCTACCGCTTCTCTTATAAGGTCGAAGAGTGAGTCTCTCCGACAAACCCGCTCTCTGGCTAAACACTCAATCATGGAGGATGCCGTCGCCTTTCACGCGAATATATATTTGCTTGTCGACGAAGACGAAACCGTTAGTAAATATCCAATTAGAGAACGGTAAATCATATAGATAAGAACTCCGCAAAAGTTCTCCCAGTCGATCACAAAAGCTTATTCTTTCTTGTTCCACCATACCCAGTGTTCGTGGAGATCAGATCCTTTTTACCTGCCCCCTGTAAAAGCTCCCGTAAATTACGAAATTGCAATAAGGTGGATGCTGCAACAAATAGTATTTATTCGCATATCCTCCTGCCAATGAGGTATTTTCCTATATTCAATGACTGTGTTGTTCTCTCACACTTGCGTGCTCCTCTCTACGTTTGCGATATTGTAATCTGTCTTCTTCCTACCATTGATACCATTACATATGCGCCGTTGTGAGTGTGATATCCGCAGAACCACTCACCTCTGGTCATTTTCTTCTAACGATTTTTCTGCATAGCCATGTCATCAAAGCGAGACAGCTAAGTAGTAGTGGAGGAATGTTTCTTCTTTATCAATATTTTATTTTTTTCTAATTTTCTTATATTTCTTTCATGTGAATCTGCATGAGACTGACTCAGTTTGACTCATTCATGCATACGGTACCTGTGTCATCAAGGAAGCCTGAACCTTACACAAGTATTATCATTGCTCTTTAGCTTTTGATAAACAAGAGATATCCTTTGTTTGACTCTCCTTCTTTTTGAGCATAAATGTCTTTATGTTTAAATGATCTTCATCTAATAATAATACATCCAGGAGGAGCTTAGAGTTTGCTATGGAGTCCCTTCTCGTAGAGAGGACGATTCCCGATAAGAGGATTGTTTTCCAAGTACATTAATATAGGAGGAGCCACAAGTACGCTTCTCGGATGAGTAACAGAAAATTTTATACACGATATGCATCTTTGCGATAGCCTTTTTGACGATACCCGCGTATCATTACAACTACGTTTTAGTGCTATATATGAAGAGTTAAATATTGGTTGACAATGCTTGTGAGTTATCACGGTATCTACAAAAAAGATGTCTAAAATACTACTAATACTGATATACAATACTCTGATGCTCATCATCTTTTAGTTTGATATTCTATCATAATGGTTATAACTTTGCACGTATGTCTGTAGCATAAATACTTAATTAATGATTCCTTCCGCAATTAGCTTCCAATGTTGAAGCTCGTGCACCATATGTTTGTCCAGTTAAAAACAATAATCATCAGATTTGGATTTTTACGAATGTTGAAGAAGGAATTATATGTGTTATATACATGCATATTTATTTGGTTCCTGATGAGCGCGTTTATGTCGCATGCATATCATATTATTGGTATGACACCCTTCCATCTTGTTCTTCCACATTCGTGTCTATACCAGCTCTATGAGAAGTAGTAACCTGTGCCTCAATTAGAGGTTTTTGAAGTTTGCGAATTAATTTCTTATAGGTTTAGTGTGTGTTATGCACCATTTCCATATGCGAGTAATGACCTAACAATATTACCCTACATAAATTAGTAAATATATAAATATTTTGATGTTATTATTTGAGAAAAATATGCATCATGGTGTTAAACATAAGCCAGGATTACTAGTCTGTGAGGAAATGAATTAATAAACTATACAGTGTCTCGAAGATTTTAAGTTAGCACGCATGCGAACATCTCGATACTTAATGCTGACTGCAAAACTAGTCTTTGTAAGAATGCCTGTATTGTGAGCTAAAATAGTCGAACAGAATATGAATTATTTTATTTTTATTATTTTTTCGGGTATCTCGTAAGTGCATTTACTAGTATTCCTCATTCTTTCCTCAGAATGAGTGGTTGCTGTTTCTCTGAATGAGAACACTAAAACTAATAATACGATTTGTAAATGTTCCATCTCTTCCTTTTTGAATAATATCCTTTATACTAATTCACATAATAGCATATCTTATGTTAAACATTACTATTAAAGCTTCTAATTGTTATTTAAATAGATCAAAGTCCAATAAGATATCTGATGTATAATGATATTGTGCTTGAATTCTTGCCAGCTTGAATGTATTTGTCTTTACCCTATTTAATATATATTGTATGTTAATATCTTCTAATCTTGAAAGTAAATACCTCCCTTGTAATCGTGAAATATTTATACTATATTATTGTGGACAACGTAGATTTATAATCTCTAATCTCAAATGTCTTCAACAAAAGAAAATGGCAATAAATTGATTCTATACCAGCTCAATCCAATTCCCCAATTTATGAATTAGAGATATACTGCTGTCATTTCATTTCTATCCACTTAATTTTCCCAAATCTTTTTATTGCAGTATAATAGTTTATTTTCAAAAACAGTTGTAGGCTGAAGGAAATTCTTATAATTGTAAATGATAGAGGTAGAAGTTGATGATATGGTATAAATTACAAATTGGCACATGGGATACATCCATCATCTGCTTGTGTCTTCTGAGTGATAATCATTGACTAATTTTATACTTTTACTCGGCCTAACATATATATTCAAATATTTACTTTTTAAATCTTGATCAAATATATATGGTTTTGATGTTCTCTTCAAGATGATACAGTGTTAAAAGCGTGTTTGATGTTGCTTCTGAATAGTATAATGTCATTTAAATTATGAACCTTTCTTTGGGGTTTTACTCATTTAGTATAATAATTAATTGTCATCCCAATTAAATATCATTAGAGAGTTACAATAAAGTAGTTCACAATCTCTCAAACGGGTGATTTAGCTCCGTCTTTTTCAATGGAAGTATATGATCAACTTCTCTAAATAAGGTAGTTTACTACTGTATTGATTTCAACGGGACGTGAGAAGGTTGACTAAATAATGATCAATAATTGTCATGTTTATGAGGTCAATGCCTTCATATATAATATATATATATATATCTAATATCATATATTATACTGCTAAACGACTCATTGACACATCTTAATAAAGCTCGAATATTATCTTCCTTTATATTATCATTAATATATATATTTATCGAGGTATTCATATATATGTTAGTGTACTATAGAGGCTTTATCGTAAAAATCATTACGACATTATTATTTCGTATCCCTAACTGGAGGCATATCATATAGCCAAAAAAAATATATAATATAATATATAATAATAAATAAATAATGACTTATATATTATAAGAAGACTAGGGCTATAGTGATAAATGAAACCATTTCATTACTCCGGCCTAGGAGACTCCTGCACTCCCGGTGCTCGGAATATTAAGAGAGTTTTGTATTTATGGCTTGTCGATTCCGGCAAATCTGCCGAGCCCTCTCCAGAGTTCTCTATACTAACCATTGATCTTCTCCGGTGTCAATTCATCTAGTTCGTTTGATCAATCACATGATATACAAAATATCGGGAAATAATATCAAACCATCTCTAAAGGATCTTTTACCTTCTATGTGATAGAGAAATGAATTTTATTAATGGAAAAAGACATTAGCATGGATGAAACAAATTGAATGACACAAAAAAGGATTATTTGTGTGACAGTCTTAATGATTTAATGCTATTGGTCTTATTATCTTTGATGTTTCAAAGATCACAATAGGTATGAGCAATAAATAGAAATTTAATATACAGGAAATATTAAGTATATCAAGTATGTATATAAAAAAGGGTTAATATACTAAAGCCTCTGTTGAATATGTAGTACAGTTTTTCCTATAAAGAAGAATCCAGTAAAAGTTAATAAGCTATTAAATCCTTATGCATGTTTGTGAGCGTATAACTTACCTAAATGCAGATAAAGATAACGCCAACTGAATGCCTAACAGTGAGTTTCGCGTCTTTACCATATAAGAAGACGGTTCTGAGAGACTACAACCGTATCGAGTGCTATATCAATTAAAGATGCGATTAGGTAGATCTCAGTGTGTAAAGTTAACACATTAACGCAAATGAATGCCTGCGCAGAGGCGCTAAATAGATAATAAAATGTGGAAAGAGAAAAGAGTCTTCAGGGGCTTCTAGAAAGTTAGCAGGGAATGAACGAGTGAGTGATTCGGTTATAAGAAGAGTAGAGTGAAGATGTATATGGTCAACTTATAACGTAGCTTGCTAAGGAAACATAATATCACATACCCTGTAGTTAGAAATAACATTAGATCAGGAAAGATGCAGGGAGAGGTACAATACCTCGCTAAAAAAGCAGCCCAAGAACGGGAATAAACACAATCCAGGATATTATATGGGGGGGTGTCGACCCCCGTAGTGCTGTAAAACGTCGCTTAGCTGATGTTTCAGATGAAATACTGTTAGATTGATGTTAACGAAAACTACGACGTAAGATGACTGGGCAAGGTGTAGGTAGGTGAAAAGACGTTGTATAAAACGTCTTAATAAATAATAATAAAAAAAGCAAAAGGAAAAATAAAAAAAAAAAAACCTCGTAGCAAGAACGTCAAAATAAAAAAAATAAAAAAAAAAATAATAAGCAGACGTAAAATAAAGGATATTTTTTCTGAATAAAATATGTGGCAACTTGTACTTAATATATATTAAGTGTGCATTGTACCTAAAGAATATTTTCATTAAAGGTTTAGCGTTAGAGTCGATAAGATGCATTTCCTCCATACCTCCAGCCCAGACTGTTGTATAGAAGTGAATTTGGATCATCGTTCGTTCGAGTGAATAGCCCTGAGCGACATGGTTTATATAGATCTATCTGATGAGTGATCAAATTTGTCATTTATAGTATGTAATCCCTGTATCATCATCGATGCATCTATTATAACCGATAAAAAATGTGACCTCTCAAAGTATATAATCTCATATTCTAATCAGCAGCCCACTCGTGACCCATAATATTCTTTGGACCCTTATCGTAAAATAGTGAATATATTAAACAAAGTATATTGAAAGTGAAAATTTAGATAACAAGCTAACGATAAGATGGATCTCAGATTCTCCACAGGGAACCAGGTATCAGCATAGTAATTACTCTCATGATGACAAATTTCCGTGCTACTATACGTAATAACATGTATTTAACTCAAATTATAAAACTTGGATAGTATATTGTAGGTATTGTGTTTTTTAAATGAATAACTGCTCTCGGGAGTACGTCAGCCGGCAAGTTTTACCCTTACTCTGAATAATGTATTACATAATAACTTACCTAATTACATAAAAATTAATTGTCCTCATAGATGACGAAAGAGTAACTCAAACCTCAGACATAGTCTTGTGAGCGGTAAATTACGTGATAATTTAAAAGAGATAGGTAGTGAGAAACATAGAACCGACGCGGCTAAGTCTAAAAATAACACGTAGGAATGCAACAATATGAGTGACGTGTAAACGGTTGATATATTCTCTCAGGAAACACTTGTTCTACCCTCAGTGGCGCCCGCATCAGGTTGTTAACTTAGATCTCGCACCTGTAATTGCCGTCTTAAGTGTTAAAAGTGCCCCTTTTAGCCACAACGGCGGCTCCAAAGCCTATCTTTACTAATACAGGATGTTCTGAGTATCTACCTATGTATACGATAAAGTGAATAATTACTTCTCCATTAAAACATTATGGACAATTAGAGAAATCTCTTTTTAACACGAACAGGGCAACCAATATCCCAATTCAAGAGAATTGAGACTAAAAGTTTTTAACTTAATACCCAAGCGTTTATCGCAGGATATTGTAATATAGCCTTAACTATTGGTTAATGGTAGAGCTTACCTCAGAAGGTAATAATAGGAATTCGTTAGAACATATGATGCTTTTATTTCTGGAAAACTACTGGAAGCCCGCCTATTTAAGAACTCTTACCCTATTTTCGGCTGTGAGTGATACTTGTTATGTGGAGTCACTGCAATGTTGTCCTTGCTGTCTGTGTATTGGTTCTAACCATACTAGGGTCGTTAAAAGTGAAAGTTGTGCCGAAAAGAATGGATAATTTACATTAGATAGACTCACAATATTACATATCCCATTGTATCGAGTGCAGATCGACATGTGTGTACATGATATATCAGTTGTCAATTTGTACTGTTGTACTTTGCACTTATGCTAAATTTAATTTTTGATAATAACAAGTTAATAGAACTGAGGTGTTCGATCTAAAAGACGTAAGTGGCATGAAAACATTTCCAAAATTTATTATTGCCATGACTCAAATGAATATAACATACAGCACGAGTGACTCAAAATTCTAATCAGGCTGTATTGATTAATGCTTCATTTTCATCTCCAACTTCTTTGCAAAACCAAAAGTCATTCTTGCGGTTTTATATTTTGGACAAAAGGGCAAAGGTAGATTTGATCATCCACAGATGTTCTCAGTTTCTGGTGTATTTGGAACATCTCCAAATTTTTCCCGGGGAGTTCTTCTCTGCGAGTTCTTGATTTTCTTTTTTGGTTCGCGTCAAGACTGCATAATCGTGCCCAAGTTTTGCATTCTATGGAAAATGAATATTTATTAAATTTTTTTTTTAATAAAAGTTGAAAAAACTTTTTATTTCAGTCTTTTCTCATGAGGAATCAACTGTTGGTTATTTTTAAATAGTGTAATTGGTGTATGAGGATTGAGGATAGCCGTATTTCGTCATCACGAAAGTATAGATCAGGTTTATTATATCGGGCTGCAATTCGAAGTTCCCACCCCGGAATGTGCAGTGTGATTTACTTTGAATTTCATGCACTTAATGGTGGTAATTTGGGCAATCCTTTTGGCATTGGTTACTTGGTTTTGTAAGCTAGCTTAGCTGATATATTTGTTTATAGGTTGGCTTAAATAATAAATTGCATGTTGCAATTATTGGCATCATAAAAATCAAGTCCAATACGTGCCATACAAAGTGAATGGAAACGTTACATGGTTTGACTGGGCTAATCTTGAAAGGCCAATGATAACTATCAATTTCTTATGGTCTTAATTTAGAATACTGCGGTGTTGTTCTTCCCACTTCACTTTATTTTCAATAATACAATCGCTCCCAAAGATGAGGTTTCTGCTCCCTCTGAGGTTAATTCCGAAGAGTTAGGTCTCTCTTATTCTTGAGGGTAAGTAAAAGTGAAGATATAGGATAATATGATATTGCAGTTGAAGGTGGTTCAATAGTTAGGTATAAACAAAACGTTCTGCATTCTAGTGATGAATACTAGTTCCCCTATTAAACTTGGGTCTGATGGGAATCTTGAATTAAAGGTAAAACAGTTTCGAAGTCTGGGTGTGTAGTAGAAGCTTTTAGTTCAATTGAAATGGTGATTCACTATACGAATGTAAAGTCAAACAAAGCAACTAAAGGTAAATGTAAAAGGAGAGAGAAACTATTGTGCAGAATTCACTAATCTCTCCGTTTAATAAAGAAGTTTTTTTTTTTAGCTAATTTAAAAAATAATGGTAGAGAAGGTAATGTGAAAATCCCCTGCTCATTTTCTCTTCTCTGACTTTTTGTAAAGTTGATTATCAACCCAGTTTTTTGTACACTGCAAAAACATTCACCCGTACGAAAATCATAGACTTTAAATAGCTTGATAATGTGCTTTTAATTTTGTAATCATATATTATAAATACAAAATATATCCTAATGCATTATGAAAATCAAAATGAAACGCGGAAACTATTTTATAAATGAGAAAAATGTACATAAGAACAAGCAAAAATTAGCCTTGGCAAACATTTTGCTTTCGTTCTTAGAAAGCGTCTGTTTGTAAGATCGTTCGTGAAGGTTATGTATTTACTAGTTGCCAATTTAGCAATTTTAGGACAAGATCGGAAAAGTGACAAATTAAAGCAAAGAACCTTTAAAATTGACGGTGAATTTCGCAGTAAAATGGCCTCTAAATCAGTATGTTATCTATTAGAAGAGAAGCCACAAAATTATGAACATCAGTAACAGGATATTTTCTACTTATATATTATTGAATATTTTCAGCTAAATTAATTTAAAAATTTTTTTTAATTAACTTAAATTTTTCTTTTGTTCTGAAGGAAAAGAAATAAAGCTGATATTATACGTTTATTGCAGCAAAAAAAAATTTCTTTTGTTCTGAAGATAAAGAAATAAAACATATACGTTTATCGCAAAAAAAAATAAATAAATAAATTATATACCTCAATCTTGAAAATCGTTAATGAATTAAAAATTTCCTAACTCCAATAGGCTTGAGAAAGGTATAAGAATATATTAACTACAACTGGTATTTCAGTGTATACCAAGTGAAAAAGAGTGATTTAGTCTCATAGTTGTGAATATATGTCTGTAAGTGAGAGAAATAATGTGAGTATGTGCGCAGAGCCGAGAATAAAAGTGCATAATAGTGAATAGGAATGGCGGTAGGTTGTAATGAGGGTAAAGGTGGGCCTTGCCTGGGCTCAAGTGAGTGGTATTAATAATGATACCATTACATTGTATGATTTTACCAATAGTGAGGTAGTCTGTGCTATATATATTATATATATATAGTGTACCCGATGAAGCTCTTTGGTATGATTTTTGATCTGTTGTACGTATTACTCACTATATGAATAGATTTACTAGAAAGGGTATGACTCTCACGGTAAGGCTGTAGGGCTCCTTCTACTTTTGTCTTATCTCTCTAACTATGTCATTATTCTATTTCCAATGCATGTACACGCGATCACTTACACCCCGAGTTAATTATTAGGGCCTTGAATAAAGAAAAGAAAGGGAAAATTAATATATAATATATAATATATATATTATATATATATAATTAATAATTAATTATATATATATATATATATATATAATATATATTAATATATATTATATAATTATATAAATAATATATATTATAATATAATTAATATATATATTAATATATAATAATTATTATATATATATATATAAAATATATATATATATTAATATATATTATAATATTATAATTATTTTAATATAATTATATATATATATTAAGTATTATTAATATATATAATTAATATATATATTATAATATATATATATATATAATATATATATTATATTATAATATTAATATTTAATATATATATATATATATATATATTATATTATATAAGGGTTAAATTCTGAATCTTGAATAACACCTTCAATTTGGGATATTGAAGTTGAAGAAGATGAAGCGTTGGTCACTTTAAAGTTGGCGTTTTCTTCCCGGAAGCTGCTTAGGATTCCTCTGTAAGTTGCTAGACAGCTCTACCTGCCCAGACGCCACAGAAACCTCCCTCACTAAGGAACTAAATGCTGCGAGCACACCTCTCTCCAAATCCTGAAGGATATCAATCCGGTATATTCCAAACATATTACTTCGGCGTGCCACGCCTGGGCTAGAGCACCTCTAGTAAGTGTAGCGAGCAGCTTAACAGGGTCACCGAGAGGGGCTTCAACCACCTCACTTCTTTCCAGGTGAATGGCGTGCTTAATGTCAGTTCGTTGCCCACAACCTGCAGGACGCGTTTTGAGAAGTTGACGTCCATAGGTTTGGCACCGCAGATGAACTTGAACTACGGGATAAGTAGCACCCAAGAAAAGAGAAACATGATTTGATGGAGTTTGTTATTTTATGAGGTGATTGTCGGGCGTGTCACTGGGGTGCGCTTTGCCTGGAATGGTTCATATGTGCCACCAACTGCCAGTGGCCAAGCTACGGGTCCACACGAATGAGCAGGCAGTTCGTTACCCTATTTGAAAGGTATTGTTTGATCTGAGTATGGTAATGTCTATCTGATCCTTTGTGCATCAATCGTTGGGGAGGTATATCCCAATAGAGGGAAATTTGAAGGTTAAGAGATTGATATGGCGTTTTCACTGATTAATGAGTCTGAGGCTATATTTACAATTCTCCTACGGGTAAGACTTGTTACTTATTTTGCATGGATTTCAGTTTTGCTTCAGGGGTGTGCTAGCAGCCTCCTGCACCAGACACCAACAAGGACTAGTGAAAGCTCATCGCCCATGATTCCTACAAAAAAAGAACTGATTAACAAGCGTATTATAATATTATATAGTTTTTTATAAAGCTCCCTAGGTTATTTCTTCTATCCCTAATTAATATTATATATATTATACTGGTAAAGTACTCAAAGTATAGTAAACTAAGCCATCCCAAATATACCCCATATATACCATATATATTTAAAATATTACTGAATGCATCCTAATGGTAAAAATATTATTTACTATTTCCAATTTTCAAGCTTCCACAATCAATTATCAATATGTTATCGTATATATATATATATTATATGGGTGATTTGGTTCTGTGTGGGCGAAATCTGAAGAGAGTTTGAGATATTTGGCAGGCTATGTGTAGGGTAAAAAGGAGGGCTTGAAAAGTAAACGTGATAAGAGTAAGGTTATGGTTTTGTGTAGTGAGGACACTTCTCTAACAGTGCAAGTTATTATGGATGGTATTGAGCAGCCGAGAACAAGATGTTCTGAGTAAATATGTGTAGACCAGGTATATGGTTATGTGATGCAGAGGAACGGACGATGGCATGAGTGAGTTAGGAAAGTTCGGTAATGGCTGACAGGCGCTGGTGCAATTTAAAAGACCTGAGTCTCAGCGGTTTCGCGCAGAAGAATGCAAAATACGCTACCTATAGTCATGAGAGTTGCTTAGAGGTCTTACATAGGGAGAGTTGTACCATGGTATATGATGATTTGTTAGTTAGTAATAAAGGTCTAGAATACAGACTCCGTAGATGCTAATAGTTCATTTGCTTTCAGCATACTGGACAAATCTTCTATTAAGGAGATTGTGTCGTACGTGGTGATGAGAGAATTGATTATAAGCAAGCATCATGAAACGTAAAGAGTGTAGGTGTGGTGTGAGAAAAGAGGTAAATAGAGGCGAGCGAAGCAACAATCACGTATGTTCGATGGTATTGGTCATTGTGGAGAGAGCTATTGGAGTGGATCAGTCGGTTTGGTTTAATGCGGAGTGTATAGTGAGTGTGTGATGTCTCTGGAACCCACGCAAACTCTATGGGGAATGATAAAGAGGCCAGAGCGAAGGAGAAAGTGAGATTTGAGTCCCCGTAGAAACTTTAAAACTAATAGATTCTTTGAAAAGAGAAGAAATTTCGTAGTGTTGCCAGAGGCTCCTTGAGATAAGTGTGTGTGCATGATTAGAGCGAGGTGCGGGGGCGTTTTGTATGGGCATATGTGGCGCTACTGGCCATAACGTGAGATAAACCTCTGTACACATGAGGTGTACTCGTATTCTCTACCATATAGTCGCATGGGTGCGATCTTCTGCGCCCGCCGTTGCTCAGGAGCGCTCATGATTATGGTGTGCGTTATTCTTGTCTCTGTGACTGAGTGTGCTCCACTAATTAATGGTCGTGATTATGTCGAAGAACAAAGCACTTGACTGCAAGGGGCCCCTGTAAAGGCTTTGCTTTCTTTTTTCGAACAGTTTGTCAGCTGTCTCCTACTAACTTTTCTTTTCCGGATGCTTGTAGCGCATCTTACTCCCAGTTTTGGGAAAAGAGGGTGAGCTAGAGAGGAAGAGAAAGGAAGAGTACTGTATATAATTATAGTATATCTGTAATATAATATAAAAATTATAATAAATTATATATTATATTATTTATATTTAGTATATAAAATATAATTTAATTAAAATAGAATTATAAAATATACTATTAATATAATCTATATAATAATTTTAATATATATATAATTATATATATATATATATTATAATATACAACATCTGTCACCCTATATTCGCCACCCTACCACCCCAAACCCGCCCTCCATAAACACAATCTACCCACTATACTCAACCTACCTAATCAAACAATTAGCTAACATACCCAAACTCCATTCTGTGATTATAAAGGTGACAACTGCCCACCACCACTGGGCTGACATAAAGACTATCCATCCTCGGTATACCCTCGGGTTAATATATATAGTAACTCATAACCGAATGGAATGAATCCCTGGAATATATCCTTTAAACTCTCAAATAAAAATCTAATACTCCACCAATAATCTCACTACCCCTCAATCCACATAATAAATCAATTATACCCCCACTCACACAACGTCACATAAGCCCTCCACCACATCACATACTAACCTGGAACTACATAACCACCGGATATCCAACTCACAATCAGATTACACCCCGACCTTCAACTTCCATTCCCTCTCAATCATAAACTCCCCTAAATAAAATAAAGACCTACCACATACTACACTATACTATATAAAAAAGCTTAAATATACTGACGAAGAATACGACCAGATCTATAATTCCCACAATAAAAACTACCTATATTCATACCAAATACATTGACAAGTAAACAACACTCTGATGAAACACACCATCCAACCATCAGATAATGTCATCAGAATCACAACATCGACATCATATATTTTTCAATTCTTTCTATATCAATAATATAGATTTCATCCAACAAACAAGTTGAACACACACGCTACTCCACCTAATACTATTACTTGCACTCACTAGATTGTCTGAATAGTAACACAATGATCAAATCGAATTTATATATTACAATTATAAAAAACACAACGAAGTACAAAACGTATTCTAGTAAACGACACACATCAAAAAGTCCATCATATTTTAAAAAAACCTGTGCAGCAAAACAACCTATAACACGGGATTCCGTCAATCCAGTAACCAAAACACTCAACATGGTTAACCACCACAAACAAAACCTGACCAAACATCTATACTGTGGCTCCCTCTTACTATTTAAGTGATTCCCAAAGACAAATACTATAGATACCTTTTCAGGGGTGATGTGATTTTGTTCGAGTGTGCAAAGATTAAGAACTCAAGAGATCGTTTCCATATTCTCATAGAACTAACTCTACGCTTCTCGCATCCTGCATCACTAACTCAGAACCCTACATATCCTATAGCTAATATACCGGACATAACTCTCCATTCACCCTATACTAAAATAAACAAACAAACAGGACATACTCATCGGGCTCAAAAACACTACGCAAGAAATTAACTATACTGACCGTATTATAGAATTACTAAACGTACATACCCTCTATACGTTAAAGTTATATATATTATTAACAAAAAAAACCACAAAAATAACTTACTCACTTATATAGAATATCTGCTAAATATCCACCATCGCACATTATACAACCTCTAACAGATTCAGAAGATAACTCAAAGTCTCAACAACCTATATACTTAAAAACACTCACTATGACTAACTAAACCAGAAACTCAAATTCACATAAACGTATCCAATCACTGAAAACACCTTATAAGAAATAACGCTAACCCCAACTCAACTAGAAATACTCTTATAACAAATCCTAACTCATTATATTATATGAACCCCAATATCTATGAGGATACAAGGCATATATATCAATATTATATCCACCAGTATAACTGAAAATCCCAAAAATAAGATACCAGGAGTCTATCACTACAGATTTTACCTAAAATGCACCGATTGTCAAACCAAAAAGAAGTAGTGAGTCACAATAGAGAACAAATACTCGTGAAAATACCGCACAGTGGTACGCGTTAACACTCATAGAGATTCATTAACTAAATACCCTCAACAAACTGAGTTTCAATATAATGACCGGCACACACCAAATCCATTTAATAAGACTTAATAAATAACGTAGGTGACAAAAAACTTATACTCACAAGTGAAACCAAAAGAGAAATTGACAGTCCTTTTCCCGCAAGATGAGAGTTAGAACATTCAAAGGAATGAACATCCTGAACCAAATAAATTCGCGCTGAGAAGAAGAAAATGGTTGGAATCACCTTACGCAAAGCCCCATGAACATTAATTTCAAATATGAATACGCAAACCAAGCGGATCAAAAGGGCATGTTTTTCCAAGTATTACAAAGATTCATAGACAAAATGGACTTTATTTGAGTGCTAGTATAAAATTTCAAAGATGATTGGCAAAATTGTGGGAAAAACCACACAATTATTGGTGCAACTTTTCTACGCCACAGAAATTAATGAAGTTATATAGCTAAAAGAAAATGATTTAGCCCAGGTAAAGTGTTATGAATTCAACCGCAAATTCCTCTCACCAAGATAGTATAACAGCATAAACGAATCATACAGATAGATGGAGGAATTACAAAAAGTGAGCAAAGAAGATAGCGTGAAAACACGGAATACAGAGTGTGACGACTATATAAAATAGAACGAAAGTGTGGAATATCCTCTCCCTCTGCCAACTGATGGAGCTCAATTCTCTACGTGAACAATGAAATCCCGTTGCTAATGAAGCAGTATGTACCTGGGCAAAATACCGATATGTATAGAGTTTTCACCTATAACCGCATGAACTTCGAGAGAGCTTAGGAAGAGTTCTCCCTCCTATTGCGGGAAAAAAAATGATTACTTAGATATGCGACAACCCACAGGATTCAACAATTAATTTACGGATTGTTAATAAATTTCTTTAATACCAAGAAAAATATTCCCATGAGAAATATCATCATTGCTTGTGCAACAGATGGAGCGCCAGCTATGATAGGTCGATATCATATATTTATAGCTCATTAGAAAGAAGCAGTTCCACAAATAATTTACTCTTTTTTGTATTTATTCATCGAGAACACTTAGCTGCAACAAGGCATCTTAGTGGACGACTACATGATACATTGACCGCCGTTATATATTTTAAGTATAATAAAAAATCAATCGTTCACTCTTTAAGGATCCGACCGTAGTCTTTCGACAGCGTTATGCCCACGAAAATTGAAGAGAATTTTTGAGCTTTTATTACTGCTGCATACCGGATGTACAATGGGCTCTAAATGGTAACTGTTTGACATCGCTTTCAATTTGTTCTTTACGATACATGTACATAGAATTGTTCTTAATTCAAGAATAAAGAAAAGACGCCGCCAGAAAGCAGAAGATGAATATCCTGCCCAAGCACCAACCCCTCCATATCAATGAAATTACTAGGCAAAAATGTAGGATAAGAATAATGTATGATAATTTAAAGACCTCCAATATAGAGTGAGTTGAACATGCGAATACTCTTCAGATTATTCTCCACCTAAATAAATTAAAATCAAATACCTCCACCATTGCAGGGAAATAATATTAATCTTATTAAATCGAAGGGAATTATACTTACTGTTTTACTCAGTATAACAGAAAATTACTCTTTTACAAAGACAGCTTAGCTAGGAAAGATTTGTCTGCAGGTTTCCAAGTCTTACAAGTTATACATAACTAAAAACATGAACATTTGTAGCAAGGAGGTAGATATTGAGAGGAATTTGCTCTCACTTGGGCACTCTGAAAGTGAAGACTTTAATGACAAGACTGTAAGATCTTATGTGGATATCTATTGGAAATTACCTGATGTGGCGTCGGTAGGTCCATTTCGTTTATGATGCTCTTTCTATTCACCAAAATTTACGTGATAGAAAAATTTTTGACTTACAAAATGATATCAGAAGCTAAAATCATTTTTAATATCACCGTTCCGTTATGCAGCATCTCTTGGTCCATAAATGCACCCAAAACAATTACCTAAAGCCTTATCGCCAGGAATTGAAATTACTTGTTCCACTGCGGTTTCCACACCTTCAATCATAATTTAGTGGTGAGAAAAGGAATGTGATACAGTATTTGCAACATCTTACTAAACTAAGCAACAGTGAAATAAACTGAACATTAGTCAAAAAAGGGACTTACGACTTCGACTGACCAACAGAATACTGAGGACCTAAAGGTTGAGAAAGACGGCATGTGCTAGATGACCGAGATAAACTCATCAGTTTCGAAGTATTAGCCATTAAGCTTGAAAAAATAAGTAATTACATTACTCGATAATTTTCATTTATTACAATTTCTACAAAAATATTAAATGCGATATTTATGTTTTCAAGTATTATATTAGGCATATATATATATATATATATCATATATATAAATACTAATAATATATAATATTAATATATATTATAATAATATTATAATATATTATATATATATATAATATATAATATATAATAAAATAATATTAAAATATATATATATAATATAAAATAAATAAATATATTAATATATATTATAAAATACTTAATATAATATATAAAATATAAATAATATATATATATATATATATATCATATATATATATATATATTGGACATAATATTAAATAGTAGATAGGTTATTAGTATATAGTATATAATATAGTATTATATAAAAATTATATATATATATTAGATATAAAATTTTCGTTTCCCTATGAAAGGGAGATGGTAGGCGATGTAAATAGGCAAGTACAGTTAGCTGATATGTGGGGCGAAGAATGCTACAAAAAAGAAGTTGAGAGAACCACTGGTGATCTAGTGGTTATTAGAGCGTAATCCGGTTAGCTGATTTAACCTCAGTCTGAACAGTGACAGGAGATCCAGTTATCGAATCCCGACTAGATTAAGAGAATAAGAATCCACTTGACTCATTCAGTTCAGAATGTGATTGGGATACTTATGGGGGCTGTCCTGTTTATGTTAGTAAAACTCAGCAATTATGTATGAGAAAACCGAAGAGCTTTAAATAAACTACGCTTATTAAAAACGTTCTTTTTTTCGAACGCTAGATGGCATGTAGTGATAAAAGGCTCACCGGTTTTAACTATTATACATTAAGCAACGCGGAGTTCCAGTGGTTCGAAGTCCGCTGATGTTGATAGAGGTAAAAATTCTCCTTTTACTCAGTTATAAGTCTATTATATTATATAAGGATAGCATATAGTAGTTATATAATATATATATATATATATATAATAAATTATATATATATAGTATATAGTATATATTATTGAGTAATAATACATATATATATATATTAATAATATATATAGTAATAATGATAATATAGAATAATTAAAGTATATATATATATATGATATATTCATATATTATACAAATGAAAATACGTATATAGTATTAATAATATAAGTAATATTTATTAAATAAAAAGCAGAAATTAATAATATAAGAATAGACAACGCTATTGCACAAAGAGTATATATAGTATAATAGGTGATAGTACGTCTCATATATATATATACGTATATAGGTTATAGGTAGTAGTATATAATTATAAGAGTATAAAGTAGTAATAATAGGTAAGTATACATACCTACATATATAAAGTGAAGTATATGTGTGATACCTAGTGCTTAATAATATATATGTGAATAGGTACTGGTAGTAGATAGTATATAATGATACATTCTATTGTAAGTGAATGTACATAATATATATGAGTAGGATTAGTATATATATGTGTTAGTATAGAGGGTGAACATGGTTGATATATATATATATATATATATGAGTTCTGATATATTATTATTGAATATATTTATACTATTATAAATGATTTATGACTATAAGTTATATATATGATAGTATTTATATATTAAATTATTACCATTACGTGCATGTCTTATACTTATATTATATATATATATATACCTAGTATATATATGAGATAGTATATGAGCGTATAATATGATAGATCTGCTTATCCTGGACTGTATGAGCAGGGTATAATTAATACTCGCTATAGAACTAGATATATATATTATATATGAATATATAGTATATAGAAATTAAAAGTAATTATATGTAGGTGCAAGTTTTATTAAGGAATAATAAAAAATGGTGACTCCGTCAATATTAGGTGTGAGTGGTATAATTATTAGGTTGTTAGGTGTATTGATAGGGTTTGGAGGTAAATTAGGTTAGGTGTTTAGTTAGGTTAGGTTAGGTTAGGTTAGGATTAGTATTGAGGTTACGAAAACGCCTTTAATGTATTTACCCTAAATGGTTAGGTTATAGTAGAATAAACGATACAGTTAATTATTGATGGTTTCGCGTGCCTGAGATGTCAAGCCACATGAGTAATTAGAGCACTGGTATAAATAATTAGATAGTGGTAGAATCCCATGACCAGGTAAGAATATAATATGATATATATAATATTATATATAATATCATATATATATATATATTATAATATATATATGAAAAAAATAATAAATATAGTTATTATATATATATTTATTATTAAATTATTATTTTTTTTAATAGGTTTTTAATTTTAAAATTTTTAAATATATATGGGGCTATTTATTAAGTGGTTGACCCCAGGAGCGAAAATCAATAATTAAAATATATCGTTATTTAATAATTTTAGGGTAAATACATTAATTTTAATGGGGAATGATGGTTAAATCCTAACCTAAAGAACCTAATGGCTGCAAACCATAAGCCCCTAAGCTCCTACCAAACAACTTAAGTTAAGTCTAACTAATTTTTAACGGAGTCAACCCACTTATAAATGTCCGGTATATAAGATATATATATTATATATATATATAGTGTATATATATTATATATTTGTATATAATAATATAATGAATAAATAATGTGATGACGTGAGGTAGTTAGTATAATATATTATATATATATATTTATAGTTAGTTATATATATATAATGAGGTAGTATATATATATATAGGGATAAAGTAAAGGGTTATAGGTATGACTTTTTCGCGTCGTTTATATCATAGTATATATATATAAAACGGTATAATAATAGTATATAAGTTTAAAATAATTAGAGGTAAGGATATATTTATATATATATCATGTGATAATATAGAATATATATATAGTATATATTATAGGTATAGTATAGGTAGGTTATGAACCTTATATATATTATAGTATATATATATTATATATAATTATATTGACGACATTCACTACTAAAACCACGCTTAATTAATCCCCAATAGTAGGGAGGCTGGATAATATATATAATTATAAATATACTATATATTATTATATATAATATTATATATAATATGGACCTGTTATGTTTTAAGAAATCGCATTGACACATTAGATGTGATATATATATATATATTTATATATATATATAGGGTTATATATATATATATCTGGGAGCGCCTATAATTTTTTGAGTAGAGCTATGCCGCCGGCCCTAGTGCGCCTAACGCCTATGCGCCTATATTTTTGTCACGATCAGCGCGTCTATTCGCCTTTTGCGCCCTTACCTGTGCCTTATCGCCACCTATGCGGCCTTTGCGCTGCAACTTTCCTGCGGCCCAGTGGCGTTGCTAAAAATTTATTTGCAAAGTAAACTTTAGTTGTGATAATAAAAGCATGCTTTTAAAAGGGAAAAAAAAAACACATATATTAATTTTTGTAATTAAAAACCGTAAACTCATAGCTATAGTTCCTCTTCCTCCTCCATGTCCTTGTGGTCCATGTTTTCCCCAGGAGGTTCAGCACGACGCGCTGAAGAAGTTGAAAATTTTCAGAGCCATAGGTTGCCAATTGATTGTATGATGTGAAGAAGATGAAAGAACCACTGAACTAGGGTGAATATATATACTATAGTATACCTGTATATTATATATAGTATAGTACTATAATACAATGGTATATACGTAATGGTACTGATTCTACTTATTGGTGTTTAATACTATTATATATAATTATATATATGATATTATTATATATATATTCCCTCAGAAATCTGATTATATATATATTAAGTAAGAGTACTCTTGGTATATTATATATATATATATATATAATATAAGGATAAGATATATATTAGATAAATATAATATTAGAATATTATATATATAATGGAGAGTAGCTATATGCTATGATAGGGTAATAGCCATATGCGGGAGGGCAGTAGATGTAAGTAGAGTATATTATATAAAATAAATATATAAAGTAGAGAGGTTGATGCCTGTACGTGAGCAGAATTATAGTATAGTAGTATGTATGAAAGTTAGTAGTATATAGAGGTATAGTAGTATGTATATCGTATATAGTGTGAGGGAATAAAGTAATAATGTAGGGTACGATATGGTTATGAATAATAAACGTGTACTAATTTAGTGAGGCATAATATATATAGTATATTAGGAATAATAGGTTAAAGTACAAGATAAGAATGGTAGTTAAATAGAAGGATATATAGCGTAGTATCTAAGTACTATATCTATGATATATAGTGAATATATATAGTTATATATGATAAGGTAGGTTAGGTATATATATATATATATAGTGAGGATAAGTAATATAATAGGTATACTATAGCATATTATATAGTATTATAGGTAAATATAGTGTATAAATAAAATATTATATATAAGTATTTACGAGCTGTGTTTGCTTTTAGGAATGATACAGGTATTGTGCGCACGCTTCATGAAGTATCAACTTATAAGGTAAAAAGAAATTTTTGTCCTGATCATATGGCGCGGGCTCCTATAAGGCGTCGGTATAGGCGCGGCTGTAGCGCAGGATTGGGATGTGGGCCTTTGCTTAGTGTCGCCTTTTTAAAAAAATTTTGCGTCTATGTGCGCCTATAACCAATCTTGCATCCTACAAGATATATGTTAGATAGAGCGCATTCTATAGGCGCATTATGGCGCGCAGAGCGTCGGTGGGTAAGCGACCCTGAACTCTTTGATATTATACTATAGATATATATAGATATATAATATGTGAGGTCATCATGTATCCTGGGTGTGGGAGAAATATAAAGTGGTGGGACTAGTCGTCTGCACCGTAAGAAGTATTTATAGATATAATAGTAATATGAGTTATATAGTATAGGATATATATATATAGGGTAGTAGTGTATGATATAAATATTTACTACGATGCTCACTCAGTATAGTTATATAAACGGTAGAAATAATAGATAAGATGAACAAGAAATGGGAAAGGAAGCGCCCTTGGGACGCCATTATATATAAAGATTATAGTATAATAAGATAATATATATATAGTAACTAACGTAATGGTAGTAGTAATGAGTATTATGAGTATTTATATATTTGTATAGCGTAATATAGTAATATACCTAGCTAGGAAGATATAGTATTAATTAAACTATATACTATATATACTAACTTATACGACTAGTAATAGTATATATATGTATAGAATATATATATATATATATAGTATTATTTATAGTAGAGGATATATATAGAGGAATGATAAATGATAGTAAGAGCGCTAATTATTTAATATATATGGTAGTATATAGTTAGAGTATTTATATATTATATCCTATTAAGTGAGGATAATTAGGAGTAAGTGTATAGTATAGTGAGTGTACATTATAGTGATTATTACACCTAGAAAGTATATTAGGATGATAAGTATAGTAATAGGTAGACCAGTGTACTAATATATTACCGTATATATATGATAATATATAATGTATGTATTAATATTAGTTCATATAGGTATGATATAGCGTTATAGGTGGTATATATATATATAATATAATATGTATATTAAAAATATGGGAAGTATATTATATATATAGTAATATATATTATATATGTATGGGTAGTAATGTAATATATATATATAATAACGTACCTATATATATATATAATATATAGGATATAAATATATCCCGGTATTATATATATAATAACTTTTAGTTGAGAATATAGATGGTTAGTAAAATATATGACTATAATATATATAGTATATATACCGATATATACTATATATATAATATTATATATATATAATAGTATATTTATATATATATAGTATATATATATATATTATATAGTATATAATAAGGTATATATATATATATATATATATATATATATATACGATGAGTAATATAATATAATATTATAGTATCAGTATAATATATATGAGATATATATAGATTCGGTAATAGGCTATATATATATAATATATATATATATATATATATGAGGATATATATATATATTATAGTATATTATATATTTATTAGTGATTTATATACCAGAGGAGCGTGATCGGAGGGCACCGGTTGTAATTGAGAAAGTTAAAACGTCGTTAATTCTTAATCGTTAACAAAAAAATTAGGACGGCGTTAATCATTAAAGCGTTTTTACCGTGTAAAAAGACATGTATTAGACAGATTCAAGTTAAGCGTTAATCGTTAACGTTAACGGTCTTCAAAATCACGTTTATTTACTTTTTTTTTTTTCGTTTTTTTTTACAGTTATCACCACCACTCACGGGCAGAAACCCTATTCAAGGAGGGTATGGTTGCGACGGCTCATGACCCGATTTCATCCGCGTAGGCGCAAATTACGCAGTATGAACATAGAGCAGGCTTTAAAAGTGAGGGGATTAGGAATTCAGCAGGAAACACAGAAGATGGAAGAGTGTTCCACAGAACAGGTGGTGAAGGAAAGGAAAACAAAAAACACACGCAGCAAGACTGCCTGGAGGAGTTGACCAATATCGACACAAAAACTCGTGCGCAGATGATTACAGCACCCCTTGTGGCTACTATGGGCGTCGTAAAGGGTGGTGGTTTACGCGAGGTGGTAGGGAAGGTTCCTGCGAACACCTGCCGTTTGCCGACGATACCTATAGAAGAGCAGATTAAAAGCACCAACATGCGCGCCGCAAAGATAGAGGTATCAAGATAAACTGGAAAGTATGCATAACAGTTTATCCCTTTTGGCTTAATTCACTCGGGTGACCCTGTCAAAAGACCGGGGTTAAACCAGAGCCCCTCATTATTATGAGTCAAACTATGTACATACTTTCCTACTAAGTTTCCGGATGAGACCACTTGTAAGTCCCGCCCTGGAGTAAGGCTGAGAAGATGGTAAAAAAGTCTAACGTGCAGTCTAAACAGAGACTCCCACAAACGCCGATATTGCGTTAGTGGGCATGCCCTTTAGAGGCACACCGTGGTTCGTAGATGTGAGGTTTTGGCAGGACCAGGTATTTTTTTATGTTAAAGGCAGATATAACTTAGCAATTATGTTGAAGAAGTGATGGGCAAGAAGGCGCTCTTCTAAAAGTATTATATCTTAAGTATAGTAGGTATTTTAGAGAGGGAGATGATTGGTAGAAGTTGGGTTTTTAATAGATATTAGTGGAATTTTCATCTGAAAGGTTGCAGACAGCATCCTCCGTACCACTGTGCAAATTCAATCTAGCAGTGAGAATAGAATCGGAAAGTGATTAGAAGACGAGAGGCAATTTCTAGAAGTAAAAGATGGAGCAGAATTGAAAGTGAGGTTAGTGAAGTATAGAATAGAAGGTCGAGGTCAATCGCATGTGAGTGGATTAGAGTTAGATGTGCTTATTGTGAGGAAGGATCATATAAATCTGAAAACCCACTGGAATAAAGATGGAGAATTAGGTAGATGTGACGACGGATATACCCTGAGAGGGAACACTATTGAAGAAATAAGTATAGAAAGAAGAGGTGGCGGGCTCGGCAATACAAACCGTGAATAGCGATGGTTTAGCGTACTTGAAAGAAAGATAGGCTTAGACGTAAGTAAGCAAGAGAAATGGAGGAGCAAGGTGAGGAGAGATATCTTGGGAGTGAAGCAATGATGGCGTTGCCATACCGCGTCAAGAGTGCTAATTTGACTTATGTCAAGCGTCCGAATCACGCTAGGAGGTCGTGCCAGTAGTTTCCTAAGAGGAGCGGAAAAAAACAATTAACATCTGTTGTAGTAATAGGAAGAAAGTATATCGCCAGTTAGACTTTTGAACACCAAGAAAGCACCGTACTAGCGATCAGGAGAAGAGAATGAGATTCCAGATGTCTAAGAAGTGAGATGAGAGTTGAGAGGGTGTTCAAAGATCTTAGATAGGTAATACAAGCGAGAAGCCGGTATAGGGCGATAGTCTAGAAGGACAGAGCGACTTCAACTTTTTTCGGAAAGTAGCGATTGTTGACATCGTGCTTTGTCTGTAGGTGGCTCAACACTGAGAGAAATACCTGCTATAGTATTAATAGCCACAGTAGAGTATATAGGTGTGATACTGACGGGTGGCCCGAGAGATGTTAAGGTCAGAAAGTCAGGTTGTAGTGCAGACCAATGTCACCTTGCAAAATCCGTGGCTCCTTTGTCACAGACATTGGTGTTAGGAGAACAATAGGCGAAGGATTAAGACGGGGCGATAGAGTAATATTAGAAGGTAAATATAAGTAACACATTGTTGAGACCCAAAAGTAGGAGCGTTAGGAAATGTTTGAATTAAAATAAAAATAAGTAGTTAATTACTCCTCAGTTATCTCAACGTAAATCGGTCAATTACATAAGTCTGCTCAAAATCTGATAAGGAAAATATTTTATAAAACTTTAACTCGTTAATAGACAGTTAATTTTTTTCGAAATTAACGAAAGCGTTAAAAGTTAACGGAAAATTTAAGTTACAGAGTTTAATGTATACAACGAGTTAATTAACGGATGAACGCTTTAACGCGTTAATGCCCCCCTAAAAAGATATATTAGTTATATATATTATATAAATATAATAATTAAAATCTATATATATAAGTTATATATAGTATATATATATTATATATAGTTAAGTTAGATTATTATAGGATAGATAGATATATTAAAGAGAATACTATATAGTATTATATAGTATATATAGGTGCCCAGTGTAAATTATATATGTATTAGGATGTAGTGAGTAAATGTGATATGATGTAAGAAAAAGTAGATATATATTTATAGTATTATGATATTATGGATAAATATGTATAATTATGTTTATTGGTGGAATATATATATTATAATGGGGAAGGATATTATAACTTATATATAGTAAAATACATGAAGTAGTAATAATATATAGTATAATATACTATATAATTATATAATTTATGAGTTGGAAGGACATTTAACAAACCCATGGTTTTTTTTAGAAGAAAACCAAAACCACATTTTTGTTAAAAAGAAACAACAAATAAACCAATGTTTTTTTTGGCTTTTATGGGTTGTTTTTATGCTATTTGATGGTTTTAATGTAGTATATTTTAATAGATTAAAAGGCGAAAAATTACTACTGAGAACTGTGTATACACAGTTGTGCTAACACGATATTTTAAAATTCGCTTAATAAATTTCTTTAGATTCTCAAATTTCAAATTTTCTTGATGAGACTGTAAACTGTGTATAAAAATTATTATTGTTTTTTGTTTTACATAATGTTATTGAATCTAAATTATTATAATGTAGTATTATAATATATTATAACTATCTGAAAAAAAGGTTATTATTTTTTAAATTTGGACCAAAAAAAAAAAAAAAAAAAAAAAAAAAAGAAGTGAAGAGAATTGTTTATATACAAATGAATTTGTAGTCGCAAACTTTCCAATAATTCTTATTTGGCCAATATATATATTTGAAATACTAGGAATATATATATAGAGTATATCATATTATATATATATAGTAAGAGAGATTATATATACGTGAGTGAGTGGTGATATATATTAGTGAATATATATATATGGTAGGTATAGTAGAGATATATATATATATATATATGTTAGGGAGAGGAGAGGTATATATATCAGAGAGAAAAGAGAGAAGAGAGACGAGAGAGGGAGAGAGAGAGAGAGACGATGACGAGTGCGAGTGTAATGATTGTGGCCCTGGGAGAGTAAGAGAGTGGAGGAGAGAGAGAGAGAAGAGAGAGAGAGACGAGAGAAGAGAGAGAGAGAGGATGAGAAGAAGGAGACGAGAGGAGAGAGAGAGAGAGAGATTCATCATTAAAAGTCGAAACTAAAGATTGGATCATTAAGCTATAGGTATTAAGTAACAAAAAATAGATATAATTGTCTCACATGCTTTAGTCGTGGGTATGGCACAGCATATCGCTAATTTCGTGAATATGCTGGTGTTAACAAGAGTCGCGCGAAAAGTGAATGAGAGTATCCCTCTCTTCAACATGTGAGCATTTTGATGAAAAGTTTGCGTGAACCAATGGATGGCTAATTAGGCTGGAATAGTATAATGTATGAATAGTAACGCGTGTGGTTACAGGGTACTAGATATATCCTTTGAGAAGCATCTGTACCAGAGAGTATGAAGTGATAAGGTGCACGTGCTTGGTACCAGAAGACTCATACAAAATAGGTGGAACTTTTATGAAAATGGGTGTGAGGAATTATGCTCTATAAACGAAACTTTATAGCGAAATTTGGCAAATCAATAATCAGGAATAACTGGACATTTGGCCGACTCAAATATCGGCGATTGGCATACTTGAGATATTCAGTAACATCTGACAAGTATATGAGATACTGCAACCTAGTTGATTCTAGATAGGTAAACTTGGGTCAAAATAAAGTATACGCACTAATAAGTGAGCTTCTGTTACTGAATGATGATAGGCATAACTGCCGTTTTACTTTTTGCTAAATCTGTGTTCGTGATGTGGTGTGAATTCTAGTTGTGAGAATAACATCATTCATATTTTTCAATTATAAAGAACAGCATCAGCTATAGCTCTACAAAGTCATTGCCTCTATGCTTGGTTATATGCTGTGGCCACTACAGCTTAAGATTCCTTTGATATAGATTTTCAATTCACGACTTTTTAAATTCATGTCTACAATTTTTGAACAATTTATAGAACTGAGTTTCAAACGTCGAGTAGATGCTAGAATTGGCCAGGTTTGTAGAAAATATAACTCTGCAAACAATAAAAATTGTAATTCCATTCTACCTCGACAGGTTAAAACTACATTCTTGCCTCACTTGCACTTCTTTATACTTTGGGAAAATCTGCTGAGTAAAAATGCGTAGGCGGATAATCTTTAGAACTTCATTGAAGAGCGATTGTAGATTATTAGCGAGAATTGTTCTAGGGTAGCATGAGAGAGAAATATATTTGGAATAAACGATAACAGATTTGCCATATAGTTAGAGCGAAGATACTTATACGTGTATTCTTGTTCCAACTCCTTAATTATATTTCCTTTAATTTCTTCGTGACATTCCTTGATATTTGCTGCATTGTCACGGTAACTGAACGCTTGTGATTTTCACTGTGCAAATGTTTCTGAAGTCTTCTATTATCACTTCTTCTGATTTAGAACTGTAGTGATTAAAGATATATATTCCATTATGTTTCAATGCTTTTAATTATAACCAGATTTGTTATATTACGGATTATGCGTATTTAATAATTAAAAAACTTTCATTATGTCTATCTGTCACTAATTGAATGCACGTATAAATAGTAGGTCTCATTATAGATAAATGTTATGTCATCCCATCCATCCACCCGAGGCCATTTGAAAGCCGAACCCTGTGGTCTCCTTCGTGACATTCTGCTTGCAATTTACTATTCTATCTTCGTATACAGGTATACCCTAAAATTGAGTATCTAAAAGATAGTGCGTATTCATGAGTTTCGCAGTGCGACTAGTATCCTGACGCAACAAGTTTACAAGTTTTTTAAATTGCGGGTGTTCAACTGCTCTGAAACTAGTATTACTTGCATATACATACCTCCCGATTTGCAGATCTAACTTTTCTCAGGTTCATGTTCAGTTGTAGCTTCGTGAAATAATATTAAATTTTTTAAAAACTAGATCCACTCTTCTTTTTATCTGACTTCTTATATCGTTTCTGAAGTTGTGTATTTCTTACATCATATTAGGGTTTCTATTTGGCACTTTGGGTTTAAGCTGATAATATTGATTATTATAAATAGTGATGGAAATATTAATATAGATTAATATATTATAATATAGGAAGGTGCTGGCATTTCTTTCGTTGCAAGAGAGCTAGATGTAGACCTTAGAAGGTTAAGTAGTAATACATTTATCTGTTTACCGACAATAACTGTTCGAAATAATAAAACTTGATATAATAATCTATTCAAGTAATCAATTTACATGCTCATTATCAATCTTACTAATTATACTTAAGAAACACCAAAAACCCACCTGATTGAGAATAAAATAATTGAAACAGATGTTGTACACATTCATGCCCCCATTAACTTAAATATATAAATATAATATATCCAACATATAAATAAAATATATATAATAAAATAATAATAATCTAAATAACAATAATAATAATAATAATATATAACTTATAATAAAAATATATATAAACTATATAATAATATTATATAATATATCCCATAATGAATAATAATAATAATATAATGAGATGATTAATAAAATAAATAAATTATTAATTTAATGACCTCATCCACTCTGCTATTTGCGCACAAATTTTAGTGACATCATGGAATTAATTAGTTAAATTATATATTATTAGACATTTTAAACTAATTTAATCTAAAAACCCACAAGGACAAGGTATAGATTTTATTTTAAATATTCAAGGATTTTGAAGAAGTTATGTAAAAGGTATTAATTTCATTTATATAATATATAATATTATATATATATATAATATATAGTAATATATATATATATATATATACCTTTAAAAATACTCAAATATAATTATAATGTAACTATTTATACAATTAATATTTATATATATTCACTTATATA
>JABUQX010046916.1:0-10000 GCA_015478945.1 Trachelipus rathkii
GAGAAGAAGATGATGTATGGTTGTATAGACTCACACCTCAATATATATCATATAAGGCCAAGTTATTGAACCCCAATACATATTTGAGTAGTAATGATGTATATATGATAGGGTCCATCGCTGTTACTATATACGTGAGCTCTAGGGTGGATTTATTTAATGACTGCGACGAGTTATCTCACTAATTGGTATATACTATAGTAAAGTTATGGCGGTAATGGGCTTGAGATCATTTTACTTATTTCTACTTACTTATGCATAATTCTTCTAACATACTTATTATCTGTTATTCAGTGAGACATGTATGATACAATCTTTCTACCATAATCCTAAGTCTTGTAGAGGGGTATAGTAAGATATAGGTATGGTGATAATAGTATTATGTGAACGATAATCAGTTATATATAAATATATTATATATGTAATATTATAATTATATATAATTATATTATATATATATTAATATATATATTACAATATTATATAAATAAATATATTATATATATTATATATATATATATAATATATATAGTGATACAATATATATTATATATATGATATATATATTATATTATATAATATATGCAATTTCATAAAGTACTTTGTACTTGTACTTGCAGTTTCTAAAACCAGTGAACTTGTACTTGTACTTGTACTGGCACCTTTTGTACTTTATCTTGTACTGTAACTTGTACTTGAACAATTCAAGAGTACTTGTACTTGTACTTGTACTTGAAAAAATGTACTTGAACCCTAAGCCTCTGATATGTATAATTATAAATATAAGTATATATATATATATATTATAATATAATATATATATATATTATAATATATATATATATTATATATTTTATATATAGACGAAGAAATTACATATTGAAGTTGTTGGGGTACTATATATATATAATTGTGATGGAGCGAAGCTGAATTTTTTGCATAACCGCGGTTCGTTTTTTTTTGTGCGGTTTCCTAAATTTTTAAACAACGCGCGGTTTCGCGGTTGTGCAGGTAAATACAGTAATATTTAACAATTGCTTTGTTTACTACTATACTACTGACTATTCTACTAAAATTTACTACTAATTACTACTGACTACTACTACTACTACTTAACTGAATAAATATAGATAATAATAATAATAAAATAATATTAATTATTATAATTATTAATTAGTTATTATTATTATTATTATATTATTATTATTATTATTATTATTAATTATTATTATTATATTATTATATACCTTGAAAATTCTAAATTTTTGGTCGTTTAATGTGTAATTTACTCTCTGTTTACAAGAGTTACCAAAGTGCGGGACGAGGATCCAAGCACAATGTACCCCACCATCCACTTTGGTCCATCCTTTGTCGCTATGGAAACTGGAAGTATCCGACCAAAGCGCTTTTTATTTATTCGTGTTGTAAATTGATTTTAGAAAGCGGCAAGTTGATTTAAAGGAATAATCAGTTATTCAGCATTTTCCTCCTGTTAATCTCATCCTTTTCTAGTTATAAACTTAATCCAACTCTGCTGAACAAGTTGTTCGTTTGATATATCTACTTAGATAAGCATAACAAATATCTTTTAAGTCATCATCTCAACCTATTTGAAGTTTAAGTGTTTCGTTCTACTTCAGCGATATTAAGGATCATCTTTCGGGATCGATCCTTTTCTTTTTGATATTTTGGTAATTTCATCCAAAAAACACTTTCCATTAAAACTCTATTTCGTGTATCATCTCACTACTTGGATGCTAAATGAACTTCTGGTTTCACAGCAGAGTTTTGGCTGGATTGTTGAAGGTTGCTTTTATTCTGCAGTTTTAATTCTTTTAGGATGCTGTTAATCAGAGGTCGGCACTCCGCAACATTTTTGTTAGTCCGTAAATTATTATATGCATATAATTCTTCTAATACTTATTTTCTTGAGCTTTAGCCAAATTTCATTACTATCATCATATATATGATATATATATATTAGTATATATAATTCTAGTGACTAAATTTATTACTGCAAACTTTTATTCTATGCTTCGCAATAGTATCACGCTATCTATGAAAATATAATAGACCGGCCATTAAATATTTGTATTAAGTTCACAAAATTTGCTATATAGAGACTTCTGAGTGCTTCGACCAAGTTCTATTAACGAATACAGGGTCTTACATATAGCACTGATTTATTAAGGGCCTCTCTAATGAAACTATTTTTTTCACTATATTGAATAGCTCCCTGAGAGAGCTTTTCCTCTCATCATCCCTCCTTCGGCATGTAGTTTAGCCTAGTCTCAAAAATCACCTCCTAATCGATATTAACTACAAAAATTTATAGAAACCCATCCTTACATTTAGTAGAGTAAATTACTTTTCCGTTTATAACGGAATTAAATCCTTGACGTGTCTTGCAAAAATTATTCATTATGGCGTATATAATCTTTATTATCACATAGTCTCACACAAAGTTGAACATAGTACTTCATACGACAAATAGGGCTCTATTGAGAACTTCTATCTCATATAAGAATTTATATGTTCCGAGAGCGAGGTAATATCAGCCATCTTGTTTTTTTTTTATTATTTGAACAATTTGAATTCCGTATATATTTATATTATATATAATTTATATTATCTAAATTTATGTATATGGTTATTTATTATGTATATAATATGATTTATTATGTCCAAATATATATATCTTATTAGTTTATGAGTTAATATGATAACATAATAATCACTCACCAGATATATATATAGCCAAAACCATCAATAATTAGGCTCAACACATCCATGAAGATAAATAGTAGTACAAGCATGTAACTCTTCGACAGGGACCTATATTAAAACTATATTTATGTATGTATAAAGGTATGAGCTAGCTAAGATGTAATATTTTTTAAAATCTTATCTAATTTCGAGTATTAAGTATAGGCTATAACGTTAATATTACTAAGCCTTAATACGGTCTTGACCAATGACTACAATATATAGCAAGCTTAATAGATAAACTATTTAAATGTATGAAGCAAAACACAATGCATACTTATCAAAATATTCCTCATAGTATTTATATTTATATTAATAACAGCGTATTATTACGCATCTATCAATTAATTTTTATTTTTATCTATTTTATAATATATTTATTTCATAATAAATTTAATATACATATTATAACATAAATGAATTAATATATAATATAATCTTTGTTATATATATTTAGTTCATTAGTTATATTTATTTTAACTATTGTATGTATCATTTATATATGGAGTTATTTAGGTATCTACTCTGTACTCATGATAAATAATTAGTAATAACGTTTAATTCCTTGATAAACTATATGTCTTCGATAAGTAAAATTACCGTAAGTAATTAAAAGGAATAAGTGTATGGGGCATTATATTAATAATATAATAATTATTTTTATCAAATTTTTATATTTAAGAAATATTTTTACAATTTTGTTACTTTTTGATTCACTTGAAACTCGGATTACCATATTAGAGGCTTAATACCCTATTTTAACGGAAAAGATCATAATATATCAGTTATTTTATATCAAATAATGATATGATATTACATATTAATACGAGTATAATAGTAAGCACTATATATAATAGCATATATATTCAACTAATATTTATCGTGAATTTTTCATAAATGAAAATTTGGTTCCTACTTATAAAAGTGAATAAGCTCAGCCAATAATTGCTCATAACTTAATTAATTAAACTAATTAATTAATACAGGTAAGTTAATATTATTAATTATAATATATTAATAATATATATATATAGTATATAATATTTATCATAATATTTATATATATATTAAATATATTTATAATATATTATATATTAATATATATATTATTATATATTATATATATATATATATATATATATATATTAATTATTAATATATATAATATATAATATATATTATATATATATATATATATATATAATATTAATATATTTATTATATAAAAAAAACTATACACGTTTGTATATATATATATATATATGTATATATATACAATTATATTATCTTACAGAAACATTAACAAATTTTTTAACAATTATTTACTATATTATTATATTATTAAGATAATATAAAAAAATCATTATACTATAACTCATTATACTAGTTACTACGATAATATTAGTTTAATATCGATTAAGAAAATAGAATTATGAAATGTAATTATATAGAGCATCACGAATGATATAACTCATATATATATTATATAGGTTCCGCCTATAATTATATCTATATCTATATAGCAGTAACTATATATGATATAACTGATAACACTATTATTGTAGTGTACTAATATTTTGCAATAAATGTAAGTGATGGTATACAAATATATATATATATATATATATTATTATATATGTATATATTGTATATGAGTTATTATTAATATATATATATATATATATAAATATATAATTAAATATTAATATATTAAATTTAATATAATATATATATATATATATATATATATAATAATATATATATTATAAATATATATAATATATATATATATATATCATATATTATAATTAATAATATATAATATATATATATATTAATATATATATATTATTATTATTATTAATATATATAATATATATATATAATATATTTATTAATATATATATTATTATGCGTTAGTATGATTAAATTAATTAGCAATAAATCTAGCATATATTTTTAATTTAATAATTTATATAGTATATATTACTATAATATATAACAAAGTAATAACATATAAGTTATTATATATAGGAGTTATATATATAGGTAATAAGAATTAACTTTAAACCTTACTATCTATACGGGTTGTAAACCACCTATATATATACCTATACCTATTATAACTTAACCTAATTGTAATTACGAATAATGGTCATTGGGGTTGATTGTCCTTCGATACGGAGGGTGAGATTTGCAGCGTTATCTGTCACGTACAAACTGAAGAGGTATTCCGAGTGACCACATCGTCTATGAGGATATAGGATGTATTACAGAGTAGTTGAAAACGTAACGATTGATGAGTATCAGGGCATGAGCTGCTATATTAAGGAGATATAAGATACAGCAGCGGTCTCACACACCGCAAGCTCGCCGTATGGAGGAGCCGGAAGAGGGGACTGACGAGTACATTGCCGGTGGACGATGTTAGAGACAAGATATGAAACCTCGTGTGAGCGAAGCGAGGTATCAGAGGTCATTCTACAGGGTTTATTCCTCACTCTCTCTCAGGTATCGCTTAGTTGGGAGTTGTATATTAAGGCCATGAGAGTGAGAGAGTGAGTACGAGAGGTGGTCGGAGTCCGAGGCTGGTTGTCATCCACTCTTATGAATGAAGCAAGGTCGTCTTCTACCTGTTTCCCTTCTCTTGGGGCAGCAAACCGTCGTTGTCGTGACCAGGAGCCATGTTTATCAGCACTCAACTGATGACCCCCTCCTTCTGATTGTCTCCTTAGTCTCATTGAGGTGACCCAACGAGCCGGTAGTTTAAAATGGGGGTCCCATGTCCACAAACAGTGTTGCTGCAAGACCCCCCTTGAAAGGCCACCTGAAAGTTGGTAGGATATATAATAGTATATATTATAATATCAATATATATATACGTATATATATATATATAGTATATATATATAATATATATATATATAATATCATATATTATATAATATATATATATATATATATATATATATATATATATATATATATATATATATATCACAAATTTTTTTTTTTAAATGAAATTATTTCTATTTGCCAAATAATTTTTGTGCATATCTAAGACCAATACATGCCCTATATAACTGCACTGTTTTTTAAAATTTTAAGGATTAAAAACAAACAAACCTTGGGGTTGGTAGTCCGATAATTGTATTTTGGTATTGCGGAATTGCGGAATTGCGGATTTAAATTGCGGAATGATTTAGTCATTCCGCTAACTGCAATTCCGCAATTTTTTTCAAATTACAGCAATCGCAATTTGTTTGGGTAGTCCGCAATTGCAGAATTGCTGAATTGCTGACTTAATTTGCGGAATGCCCACCTCTTCTGTTAATAGATATATCTTTTCCTTATTCTGAAGAAAGTTCCTTACATTGTTTTGCTTTTCTTCCTGAATTCCTTCTGACAAAGCAAGTTGTAAAAATATTTCCCTTTATAGTCGATGGGTATATATGATAGAATACAAGAAAATTTCTTTTCAAATTATGAAATCATCGAGTTAACTCCGAATTGATTGTTTGTTTCAACCTCGAAATCTGAGATCTGATGAAGAGTTTTTAACGACACAGTAAAAGGAATTACTTGTGATAGATATAGAGGACGAATGAAAGCTTAACTTTTTAGTAAAAAGATAACTTAAAAGGATAACTTCCTGATAACCGCATTAGCGGTTGTGAAGACCAGTGACAACCGCGGTTACAGTTGTCAAAATATGTGCGGTTGCTTCGCATTTGCGGTTGCGGTTATTCGATCCCTCACTAATATATATATATATATATATATATATATATATATATATATATATATATAAAATATCTATATATATATATAATATATATATATATATATATATATATATATAATATAGTATATATATATGATGCTCTTATTATTAAATTTATAATTGTTTAAAGGAAAAGAGTGTTTTGAGTAGAGTTACCGATAAAATATATTTTCTATATAAGCACGAATACTGAAAGAAAATGGTTTGAGATGCATCAAGGTCATCCCGGAACTAGAATACTAGAATAAACGTCGCATTTTTAAAGACTTGAAATAAAGTTTGTATTCATAAATTAATGTTAAAAATAATTTGTTTATCTTATGATATAAAATTTTTCCTTTTTGTATATAAAAAATAATTTAAATTTTTTTTTTTTTTATTAAAAATTTTTAGTTACATTGTAATATACTTTATTTTTAAAAATAATTAAAAATATGGAAGTTATGCCATAAATTAAGTTTTCTGTAAACTTATACGTATTTGTATTTTTTTTTTATTGTTCCGAAGGAGAAATGCAGTTTGCCTTTATAGTTTTTTTTTTTTTTTTTTTTTTTTTTTTTTTTTTTTTTTTAGGCATTTTACAATTTAATTGGTACGAAATAAGGAAAAATAATGTGTATTATGATGTTTTATAGCATTTTGTATCATATTTTGTATATTAATTGTTAAGATAATTTGAATTTTAATGAAATTGGTAATCTATGATTTTCACGTCTTACTTTCTCCCACTTTCTCACCCCCATTTTGAGAAAACATAAAATTGGTTCAGACTTAAAAATTGCATGCCTGCGGGAAGCTATATAACAAAGTTGAAAAAATCGTAATTAAAGTGTAGTTTTTTTTTGTGCGAGATTGTTAAACATAGTTGAAAGCGTTTTTCAATAAAATATTCGAATCTCTCCAAATAAAAATTTGAATTTTATTATACTTCAAGAGAACAGTTACAGCGACCAGTGAAGTGGAGGAACAAGCCCTCCTACACAACTACAAGACCTATTAATCTGGGAAGAAGAAGAAGAAGAAGAAGAACTCTCAGCACTCCTGCCTACAAAGAGGCAGCTTTTCTGCTCCGGCCTACAAAAGAGCCTGAACTCTCCTCCTGCTTACAAAGAGGACGAGCTCTCTCTCCTGCCTACAAAAAGGCTGAACTTTCCTCCTGCCTACAAAGAAGCAGACCACCTACACCGGCCACAATAGAAGAAGCCTCTTCCCGGGATATTATATATATTAGTAGGCACGGTGAGCTTTTACTGTACCATTCCATATATATATATATATATATATAATAATATATATAATATATATATATATATATAATTTATATATATATATATATATTTTGTATTTGTGTGATATTAATTTATACCATTGAACTTTTATCATCCCTTTAATATATATATATTATATATATATATATAATATTATATATATATAATATATAATTATATAATAATATATATATATATATATATATATATATATATTATATAATATATATTATACTATTATATATATAATATTATATATATATACTATAATATAATATAGTATAACACTAAAATTTTGAATTTGATTTCCCTGACTTTCCTGACTTTCCCTGACCAATCTGCAAATTTTCCCTGACCAGCGTGTTGGTTATTTTTGGTGTATAAAACATCTATTAATTATTATTGCAGCCTATTTACTCATTTCATACATTAAATTATTGAAAACTTACTTTAGAAATTGTTCATCATAATGGATGAATTTAAAAAATATTTTTTTTTTTTAAGTAATAAGCCTATACCTTACCCATAACCGTCCAAAGCAACTCCTTTTTTTTATTTTTCAAAAAGAAAACAGTTTTATTTATACTAAAAGAAAATAAATTTTAAAGCTTCCATTAATAGCCTAGGTGAATAGCGTCCACTGTAATAACAAAAGTTCTAAATGGGGAGATTTGTTAACTTTTTCTTCTCAAGCATTTGAATGTTTTTGATCTTTATAGCGGCTTCTTCTGTTAAAGCCTTCAGTTTTAACATTTTTCTCTGCTCTTCAAGTTTATGGATCTGTATGGATAATTTTCTTTTTTCAACTTTTTATTCTCTTCTTTTTCCCTTCTGTTTGACTTTTTGAGATGTTCTTCATATCTCCTATGTGCATCTCTATTCATTTGGTCACATTTTTTGAGTGATAGGCAACTTTATGAATTACTTTCATGATGATCTTATAAGAAAATTGTGCATTCTGTTCTTTGAGAAAATCAGACTATGTTCTTTCAGATGCTCCACTAAAATTGCTTAATTTATAGAAAACCCTCCTTCCACTGTGGCATTTCCATGCGAAAATATCAGTCCCAATTTAATAATTTGCCACAATTCCGCGATAACAATTGATAGTTCAGGTGCTATAAGAAAAAAACTCATCAATTCTCTTAGAGGACTATAATCACCAGCCAAAAAATATTTTGAACTTTAAATTCAAGTAGAGATGAGCTTCCACTGCAAAGTAGAATATAGAGTGCTTTTTCTTCATGCAGCAACAGAATCCTTGTGATTCAGTTATTGGTGTACAATGCCTCTAGCAATAATTCAAATCTTTGTTCCCTTGTTTTGGCTGATGAAAAACTATACTATGGATCCAATGATGAGAGCCTTGGACAGGCTTGTACTTCAAGAGGATATCTTTCTAATATCTTTTCTGTCATTTTGATTGGCACAGTCTGGCACATTCAAGTTTGTCCTGTAAATCTAATGCAAAAAGGTAAGCTTTGTTGTAGCAGGCATTTTACTGGACTTAAGAAATCTTTCCATAATATTAAGTATGAGACATTGTAAAAATCTGTGAACAGAAATGAACCAAGGTTCAGTTTGGACGTCCAAGCCACTGAATCGTTAATAAGTGATAACTTGAAGAAAGTTTCTTTTTATAAAAGAAAATAATAAATACCTTTACAACTTGCAACAAAAATCAAAAATCCTTCGTCAAACCCTCAAAAAAAAAAACATCCTCAAAAGTGTAATAATTCCCTAAAAAGAATATAAGATATAAACAGATTAAGTCATAAGTCATTACATCTAAACACAATCCATTATACAATCACCTTCAATCGAAGGATGAAACTGGAAAACAACTTCTACGAACAGGAATAGGAAGAATAGTAGTAATAGTGAACTAAAAATTAGAAAGAACAGATAATGAGTAGATTTATGGAATGTTCAATCCCTCGCCCATCTTTTCATTCCTTATCAAATACAATCTCTCAATCCACAATTATACAGTAAGGAAAAACAATATATCAAAAATATGCAACTTGGTCTCAATGGATCATTTCTTCAATATGTTTGGAAATTTTTAAAAAATTTCCTGACTTTTCATGACTTTTTTGGAATTTCCCTGACTTTCAGCATATTTTAAAACGTTTCCCTGACTTTCCTGACCAAGTTTTTTCCTGACTTTCCCTGACTTTCC
>JABUQX010046916.1:15000-26935 GCA_015478945.1 Trachelipus rathkii
ACTTCATGCTGCTGAGTATCAGGAGTCTCGTATACACAGTTGTAGTCAAGATCCCAATGTCTCTCATTTAAAGTGTGCATTTTCATTTTAAGTATTTTTTTATTTAATATTCTTTATCAATTCTCGACAATAAATCCGTGCAACATCCGCATGGCAAAGTGAATGCGCTAGCGGTAAATGACGGGATCTTTATATATAAATGCAATTGCGAGGATGCTCGCGGCTAATGCGGATGTTCCTGCTAATCACTAAATATTATATTTATTATCATAATTATATATATTATAGTATTATAATTTAATTAATCACTATATATATATACTATATTAATATATATATATATATATATATAGATACTATATATACTATTATATATTATATATAATTATAAAAAATACATAATTATAGAGGACAAATTGCTTATAAAGTAATTAATATTATAATATTAATATATTATATAATATAATATATATATTATATATTATAATATAATATAATAATATAATATATTATTAATATTATTATTATATATATTATAATTATTACTATATATATACTATATATAATATTACGATGCTTGCATTATAATATATATATTAAATATTATAATATATACTTAATATATATATCTAATATATTAATTAAATAACTATATATATATGTAATATATAAATAGGTATATATTAAAACAGTTTACCAAGCCAGAGTGACCAATAAGAACCAACCCATTTCTTAAAAAGTTTTTAACTTCATTATTCTAATAATTCTAAATGTTACTGTATTGGTTAAGAAAATGAGAAGTAAGATGAGAAGTTTTTAAGTGTTTTTCCATCTCAATTGATTTTTGCTGGAATAAAAATCATAGAAATTTATTTCGGAACTTTTATATAATTATGATGAGGAATTAAATTCGATAAAAGAGAAAAAATGAGTTCAAGATGTAAAGATTTATATTTTCTAAGAAAAGCAGTTTCACGAGTTTTATTACTTATTCAATTTATTTCATAAATTGAATATTAACAAACTAAAGTTAATTGTTGACATTTATTCTTATTACAAATGTTTTTAATATTTTAAAGAAAATTGGTTAGAAAAATTGATTCAGAATTTGGGTTGTTATTAATGAATGAAATATGACTGAAATCTAAATATTATTATAAAAAAATTTCATATGTTTGTTTCAAAGTAAATTTAACGACGTTAATGTCTGGTTTGTGGTTTTAAATGTAGAAAGTTTCCTGTTTTGAATATCGAATTTTAAATGATTTGGAAATGTCTTAAACTATTGTAGAAATGTTCGTAAATTTTACTGGATTTAAATCGATGTTGGTACGCTCTATCTAGATTACTCTTCTATATCTGCGACTCTGCTATATGTTTGTCATGTTTAGCTAGAGTAGTATGTCCAAACCAATTACCCTATTCACAACTCTGCCATTCACGCCTATATGCACCTTCTTCTCGCCTCTGCCAAATCACATTTCTCTCCTCCAGGCATTCCTTTATGACTCAATCCACTTTTTCTTTCCCTATTCTCCCAGCCGGTCGATTTGCAGCACCACTCACTACTATACATCGCTTAACCAATTCGACTATCATCTATCCTTTCCACATGACCAAACCATCTCAACGTACTTTGTCATTTTATTCTCTCAGCAATTACCCACTTTCTTCCCACCAACTCACTCTCTAGTCGTTTTATTCCTCCATTTTATCAATTACTTCTCATCTTGCATAAACACGTGCAAATATCTTAGTATGTTATACTGAACATGGATAAAATCCAGTCTTTGAAACGTTAAATCAATTAATTCTTTTTTTAATTACATCAAAAACACTATAACGGTAAACAACAGTTCCCTCAGTATATCACCTCTTAGCGCACTCAGGACTTTAGTCTGTACATCGCCAAGGATTTATTGCACACTGCATCTTCCATTCCTTCATCACTGTTTACCTAATACACTGCATTCATCCAGGTTCCCTTTTTCATCCTAAAACATATTATCGTAATATTATAACTCATGACACACTTGTTCCAGTTAGCTACCATCTAAAAAATAGCTCACAACAGAGACTTAGAAACCTCACTGCTAATCAGATAACTTACTCTTATTACCTTTACTTTCAACCCCTTGACATTTTACAACACCTGGCTAAAATCTCCTTACCATCCTTCTCAAATTCCATTCAGGAATTCGCCACACAAAATAACCAATTTATCCCTCATAATAATAGATGTACGTAGTGGACACCCTCCATTGTCTTCATTCTCTCCTTAATCTAACCACCATCGCCCTGCCATCTCCATCTTATTAATTACTTTATAATTAATCGGCCTTCATAAACAAATTGAATACATAAGGAGACATAAACACATCCCTACTTCACTTCGCTATTAATATTAAAATAATCACTCTAGACCATTTATTCTTACACAAGCTTTACTATCGTCATACATTACTTGATCCCGATTAGAAGCTAACGACCCACAACACCATAATATCATAAACATCTGCACAGAGCTTCCCCTATTAATACTGTTGCAAATCCATAAAAGGTAAATACAGTTGGACCTCTTCATTCTTTCTCATTTTTTCAATCATTTGTTTCAATGAAAGATTTATTCTACATCCTTTACATTTCTAAAACGCACCTTGTTACTTCACAATCAGTCTTTCAGTCACATCGACGCATTTCTTTCGACAATATCAATACTAGATATATCTTCACATACAACAGCTCAATAAACTAATTCCCTGTATCCTAAGTAAATTCTACAGTTACTTTAATCCCTTACCTCTTATGATAAGGTTTTTACTAGCTCTCCTCCTCATTCCTCGGAGAACTATACCCTCTCCGTTAAATGTTTTTGTCTTAGCCATCACTTCCAACCAAGATCACCCCATCTCGCGTGCGTTCTTGATCTTGTTCAACCAGCTTATTTTTCATCTATACCTGCAGATATTACCACATTTCCTTTATACTTACTATCACTTAAACCCAGTATGTCCTACACGTTAACTAGATGATTACGTCTAGCATCCTGCACTCAAATGCATTAATTCCTTCTTGCCACCATCTCAAACCATGCAATCTACATTTCACTACCACGCTTCCTCATATATAAATGCCCAATGTATGCAGATTTCGAAGTGTTTCATACCACACTCTCCTCACATCCTCTAATGCAGTTACGAAAGCACCATCTATTCACTATTCTAAACAGTATTCACCCGTTATTTCATTCTTAACTCTTTTTGCGCTTCCATTCCAGATAAGAGAGTTCCCATTCCCATGTAGTCCCATTCATCCTTCCTTCAGACTGTACATTTACCTCTTTTTTCCACCTAAATATTCATTCTTTAGTATTCCTTTTTTATTCCTCTATATATTTCAAAATTCATTTCTTTTGAAAACTTCATCCATTGGCTATTTAATACATTCAATCTAGCTCCTTTTTTTGCTTTTAAACTGCTTGCCATCACCTCTTCATGCCATCACTCTCACTGTTAATATTTCTTACTTCCACTTATATCACATCCACTATACTTTGATTACAGGACATTTTCTTGTTTCATTTGTTCAGTATCAATTTTTACATGCAACTGATTTCACGTTCGAGCGCTCATTAAACACATATCCATATTACCTTAGTTCGCTTAATTCTCACTCTTAATTCTACACTTGCCTTACTTATTCATCTTCCTCTGTCCATCTCCAGCTCCACACTAACTTTAATTTTTAATAGAAAACAAACATAAGAGCCTCGGGAGTGAAATCTGATCTTACCCCTCACCTCATTTATGTGGAGATCGGCATTGCAGTAAAATCGCTAAATACATGAGATCGACGAAAATGCAGTAAATTTCCGACCTAACTACCACTTGTGTTATCTACTTTGCCCGTACAGTTTTGTTCTTGTTTTCGAAAAGGTTTTGGATACAGAATAACGTTATCCGAGAGTTCTCTGATCGGCTCATGCCAAACGTACGATGCATAATGAGAGGCAGATGATTGATTAAAAGAATACTGTGCAAGTTTAGATTTTTTTATCTGATCCTGATCTCCAGCCACCTGATATATATTGTTTATTAGTCATATCAATACAATTGACAAAAAAAAAAAAAAATAAATTCACTGAAGTTTTTAGGATAAAAAAGTTACAGCCTCTCAACTTCTCTCTCCTCATTTCGAAGCTCTCTTCTCTCTATCTATATATGTGTATATATAATAATAAGATATATTATAAATAACATGACTCTACTTAACTTTGTCCTATATAGTAATATATATAGTATATATAACTTATTAAGTATATATATATAACACAATATATATATATATATATAGTATAGCTATATAATATAATATGATATATATATGATGTTGTAGAAATTTTCAATATCGCGCGGGTATGTCTCGTCTTTTGATGCGGATAGTTAACAATCACTTATCGCGGATTGCGGCATGCGGATAGCGATAGTTAAGTTTTAGAGTTTATAAGCCACAGGAACTTCATATATATATATATATTATATATATATCTTATATATAATATGATCATATATAAGTTATATACTATATATACTTATTATATAATTTATACTTTTTGTATAAATTATATATATATAGCCGTAGATATATTATAGTATATATGTGTGTGTGTGTGTGTGTGTGTGTGTGTATACCGTGTTACCTGTAGGTGGCAGACGCTTGGACGCACCCATACTCTTTATGCACACAAAACCTCATATTTCAAGGCCTCCTACCATATTTGGAAAAAGGTTATATATTATGCTTGAAACATAATAAATTCTACAGAATAGTATAGTTCAAAAAACAAACGCTATCGGAAGCCTTTCAGGAGGAGAGTTGCTCTATATCTTTTCTCGTCGTAAAATGAGTTCTGCATCACTGCAACACGACGCTTCACTAGCGTCACTTGTTGTAAGGGTCCGCATGCTAAGCATTCCCTGATTGGACTTCGGAAAATGTGGGCAAAGACTTTTACAATTTAATTCCACAAGACCAGTGGATCTTTATTTTGATTTCAAGCTTTTTTTCTTTTGAGATTCTTTCGGACGATCAATGATAGAGTGTATTTTGACACCATCGAGAGTATGATGTTTCATCGCTGATAATGAAGCCAAAAGAACTATGGATTCTCAGCAATGATCGTCTAACAGAGAGTATTGCTGTTGTTGTTGGTGTGACTCTTTTGCTTTTTATTGGGTAGTGGGTGGTGATATTTCTGCCTTTGGCAGCATTTCATCACATAGGCAGTAGTAGCCATGACAAAAGTAAAGGTACGAGTGTTCAGAAATTATGTTTTGTAGTCTAGGAATTAGAAAGCTGCATTGTACATGCGTCATCGTTTGCAGAGTTTGAAATCTATCTATAATCTATCTTCAGCATGAGTGTTCCTGTCATTTATACCATCCTTTTTTTAATATATATATATATATATACCTATTACTCATATCTATTATATATATATATTATATTATATATACTATTACGTATAAGTATATTATTATATATATACTATTATATATAATAATATAGGGCTATTTATATATATTATATATAATATACTATAATGTAATATTTCATATATATATATGGTAGTGCACACACGTTTCTCATAATTCATAGATGAATACTTTCCGCTATCCGCAAAAAATTAATGCGGATGCGGTTGCGATGCGGAAATGGTGAAAAAATGATGCCGGATTCCGCATATGCGTGATCGCGGAATTGCAGTTAATCCGCCACCTTTCTTAAACATTATAACTCACTATTATATAATATAATCTATATTTATAATATATTATACTATATATATTATATATATATACGTATACATATTATATATATTATACATAATTATACTATATATAAATATATATATTATATATATATATAAATATATTGTATGTATGTATATATATTCTTTTTTACAATTTCTAATAAATTTATTAATAATGAGAATCTTTTAAAATTGTTTTGGCTCATTTAATACACCTCTATATGCGGACCCTTAGTTGCCACGCAAGCACAAGTCAAGACAGGAGGGTAATCGTATTTTCTGCCTTAATGTTTGCCTTGCGTAATACGAATCATCTTAAATAGTAGGATAAATGTGGTAGATAGTAGCTAACAGTTGGATTCAGATATATTGCTTTCAGGTCGTTGTGTCCTTCCGATCAATTTTTAGTGTTTCGATATCAAGATATCTTCTATACATAACCCCCTAATAAGATCGAGAGGAAGTGATATGTGGAGCCAGGGAATTGGGCCGTTCCTTCCAATCCACCGGTTTGGAAATGTTTGGTTTAAGAACCGACGAAGATACAGTCTCTAATGTAGTAGTGTACTTTGATGGAAAATGATTTTTGGATTGAAGGTCTTCGTTGCCAAGCTGCACATATTCAGTCGACAAAGGATCACATGGAGAGTCAAGTCAAGCATCTTGTAGAAATCGATCTCTCTCTGTGAAGGAACCTGGATCAAAAATTCGTCAACTTCTCCGTTTATTTACACTGTCCCTGTCTCCATAAATTTCCTGTGCCATGCACGAACTGACAGACTTGACGGCGGATGTCTGCCACACTATTCCTGTAGCTTTTCTGAGTCTACTTATCAGATTTTATTTTCCAACAAAAACGATTACCACATTGCTGCCATTTCTTGCAGAAAAATTACACCACATTTGTAGGGTTTCAGTTAAAAGAACCTTTCTCTCCCCATTCAACTGACATGCCTGAAAAAAAAAACGCCCATGCCTCCCATTTAAAAACTTTTCGTGATTGAAACACTTAGAGTTTCCATAGAACTATAATGTTGGCAAAAAATCATCGGCGACATTTCCAATTGCCTTTGTTGAATAATTTTGTATCTAACTGACATCGAGAAAACACCCAGGTTCATTGAGCGAACACCAGATAATAAATCCATGAGATATCTATCAAATATATGTTCCTTATATGTATATACATAAGACTTATGAATATATACTAAATGTCAATCGTAACTATTTATATAATTCTATATATATACCTTAACACCTACCAACATACCTAATCCAGTTCCTATAAGCAGATACAATCATAGTGATAGTTACCTCTACTATAACCTATATAATGATTTAATATAATATATATACATATATATCTAAGCTTATATATATTATGTATATTTAATGATGAATATATATTCGTGTAATCTACATATTATACATTATACATACCTTATACTTATCATTGTTATACATAAATAATATATCATTATACTAAAGTCTATATATTAATATTATATATATAATAACTCATATAATATTATAATATATTATATATACTACATATTTACTAGTATAATGGATGATTATGAAGTGTGTTGACTCCGTTAAAAAATTACGTTAGGGTAATTTTAGAGATATAAGTTTAGGTTTAGATATACGGTGAAGCTTAGGTTAGGTTAAGTGTAGTTAATAGGAGAGAGCGAGTTAGATGTAGGTTATTCCCCAAAATTCTCATATATTTACCCTAAAATTTAATTAAATTAACCCGGATACATCTATTATTGATTGTAATCCCGATCCTCATAGATCAACCACTTACTACTTAATTAACCCTGCATGTGATATATATAATATATTATGATATTATATAGATTATTTATATATTATTTATAGTTATAATAATATATATATAGAGGTACTATAATATATATATATACTATTTCGATAAATTTTAGGTTTTATATTATATGATGCATAACCTCATTCCTTACTTCCACGATTCAGGACTCCACAGTGTCTATACTTCTACTTATTACTATTACTCACCACTAAAATATTTTTTCAGTATATAATAATTATAGTATATATACTTTTGCATAATTGCTATATTCACATAGTGAGACTAATAATTAATTGATCACCTAGTTATAGTATAGTATACTAGTATAGTATATATATATTATTATATATTATCAGTATATATATACGCGTTAATATATACAGCAAGGTATGGGATCGTATAGGTACAACAGGACCAATCGATCTTCAAACTTCCCCGTATTTACCTATACACTATAATATATATATATATCTCATAGAGATACTATAGTATATATATATATATAATATATATATAATAAATTCTGCTCGTAGTAATTATACATAATGGCTTGTGGACTTGACTCATATATAGTATACTATATATAGTATATCTCTATTATGAATTTATATATCAATCCAAATTCTCTCACCAAAGATTGGTGTTTGTAAAGTGCGTACTGCACTAGGCTATACGTAGAAATAATATGCTAACAGTTGAGAGACAATGATAGACGCAAGTCTCTCGAAAAAAATCCACAGCCTCTACACTCTTATTCCTGTTCATTAATCGGAAGTGAGGCGCAGCAGTAGTAATATGCTCTGATCTAGAACTAGATGACGGGATGCGGTGCTTTCGTAAGCTCACTGGAAACCATGAATGTGAGGAGTACGTGCTGTGTGACAGGTGAAGAGGGCATAGGACACTTCGATAAATAGTATCTGTGTCTTAAATGGCATTATTAATAGTAACGAGCTGCTTGAGTGAACTGTGGGTGCTAGGTATGACTCAGAGTGCATATATACAAGACTGGAGATAATATGTTAATTTGGGGGATATGTGAGGAAAAGTTGATAAGAATGGTAAATCTGCAGTATAGATGATAATTTACTGGTGGAATAGATCAAGAGTGGACGCCAGATGGTGATTGATTGCATTGGAAGCCTGTGTAATTAAAGTGTGTTATAGTGGGACGGCATAAGCAAATAATCGATGTCATTTCTCGTGACAGAACACCATAAGTTGGGTACAAAAGTTAATGTCTAGTGATACCTGTGATAATCGAATTTCTGGATAGTAACACATACGTTTGTGTATAGGCTATGTGCTAAGCATGTGATACACCCATTGCACACTAATATGAAACGTGAGGGCCGCGCCATTCCAAACATTCTTCTTTCCCAAAAAATGTTCAGCTTTTATTAATTATCTATGATAATAAGTGTAAAATTGTTTTGTTTCTGGTGTCCAAAAACGTAGCAATGGATTACATAAGTGAATCTCTAGCAATTTTTTGTGAAATAGTAATTTAGGTTCTGACTTAAATTTGAAAATTACAACGATTATTTTTGTTAATTTGCAAGCGATGTGCCTGTATTGATAAACGAAAATTTGAACCGCTATCATTACATTTAATATCATTTCCATCAGATCTCACTAACCCATGCGTTAAGAAGATTTGTCATTCTACACTTATTTTTATCCCAGTGAGATTGCATATCTTACCGTTTACTTACCAATGGCTCATCAACTCCTCATCTAAAGTGCATATTTGCGCCTATCTAATAAGCTGAATGAGATGTGATGTAATTTACCTAACGAATATATCTCGAAAAAGCTGAGCCTGACCAAGTAGGAAAGTCGAAACTTGAAGATCTTGCAATCCTGTACACTCATTATATGTAACAATATTCTGCAAGTGATAGATCTTGAGTGTCAGTTTTGCAAGCTGGTGATCTACGTAATATTCTGGTCTTTGGCAAGATTCAGTATTGAAAGGAGTCAAGATGCCAATAAGAAACTAACTAAAAAGGAGACTCAAGTCCTTCGGGAACATACTGTCTACAAGCGGGGATATGATGTAAAGTGGATTAAGTAAACGTTAGAAAACCTCTTCGCGCGATGAAACTCGTATCGACTTAAGAGAAGCGAAACCGACACGCTTGTTTTTTTATGGTATAAAAGAGAGCTAGATGGAAGACCTAAACTCAAGTCGAAACATTTGTGTTGGACACTCGCGTTCGAAGTTGGCATCACTGCTGGCGAATCATGCGGAAGAACACAGTCCTCGAGTTCTGCTTGCCAAACTAACGTGAATGGATTGATAATGATATGAACATACGATAAAGAAACTGTACCAATGGTTCTGTAATTGGTATTTGATCAGCGGGGTGTGGATGTACCTCGTCACGCCTCTCCCGAGACTGACGTATGGAACAACTGTCCCTCTCTCCCGGTGCCCCTCGGTCTCCGTAGAGATCCTCCCCTAATTTTTTCTTGTTATTTTATTATTTTATTTTATCTTTTTATAACATATTTGTAATAAGCTTTATACTGATTCCAAATATGTAATTATCTTTTTTCTGTACGTGTCGTACCTTTTGAGATATATTAATTATGTAAAAAAAAATGTTCTCTCTTTTTATTATTTATTTTTTTGTACCATTTGCTTATCATCAAGTCCTTAGTATTACACTGATTCCTAAGTACTGTAATGAGGGTCTTTTTTTCCCCCTGTAAGTATCCGTATTTTCAGAGATATTGTATTTTAAGACCACCCAGAAATATTTTTACAAAAATGTGTTTTCAAAAATCATTGATAGATTTAAATAAATATCTTCGAAACTCTTTAGGTATTGTCCTCTGTTTCACCTGAGATACCGTCTGCATCTGCTAAATTGCATAACTTAATCGTCCAGATATAAGTTAAGAACATATATAAAAAAAAAAAAAATCCGCAATAAATTAGCGAACTAGATCGATAATAACAGAATAAAGGACACCAACATACATTGAAATGGATCACTATATTATAGCCTTAATAACATGAATATACATAATGTAATTTACGTGGTATATAAAAAATAACTATATATTAATTATGATATATACACCATTACCATATTACCTAAACAGTAGACTTTCACATGCTACGTATGTTATTATATCACCTACTATATATCACTTTAACTAGGAACAACCCGATGTATACGTATTAGTTCTCCTACTCTGCTCGTCCTAATACTCAAGCAAATTAACTAATATCTATATACGATAAATTGTTTTTTCTTATATATATATAAATATTATTTATTCTTTGATTTATTATTTATTTAGAGACTACAATTGTATATGTAATAGTAGTGCCAAGTATATATTAATAAAGTGCGTAAATAATAAAGAATTTTAAACAAAATAAATATAGTATATAATATATAATATACTTATTATAAGTATAATATATATATAGACTAAATCTAAATTGAAAATATATTATTAAGACTATATTATGCTATATCTATTTTCGTATTATATATGATGATATATGAAAGAATAACTAATACTATAGTTGAAAGACATTCTTTTATTATTAATTTTATATCTAATATATAGTTTTCACAGTAAACAATAGACCTGCTCTTAAAAATCGTTTTATTGATTATTGGTTTTTAATTATAGGATATGATATTTACAATAATTATTCTATATTATTAATTAGCTCTCATTAAATTATATTATTTTTATATTTATTTATATATATTATCTCAGTATCTTACAGTATATATCTATAATGTAGTACGATGACATAGGTGTAGAGAATGTGAAGTCGAGTTATAAGTCTAACTTTACACTTGAAACAATAACTGATCTCGACTCCACACAATCGCACGCGGGAGAAGAAGAATAAATTGCATTTTTAGGTTTCTATGGATTTGTCAACTGGTGTTATTGATAGAGATTAATAGGAAGTCTTAAGACGTACTTTATTGGACAGGTGTGGTTGGCCCAGCTAGCTATAGTTCATAGTGCTCGTCGTTGGTGTATGCTTGCCCTGAATGAATCAAAAGGTGTGGAGTATGACCATTAGTGGAAGCGTGTGTAAGAATAAATGGTTCCAATATGGTTGATTGGATTTTAGGTACTTAATAGCTGACCACAGATGATCCGACAGGGTTGTCGTTATGTCGTCTTGGTTATTCAATTTGTATATGATGCGGTTATGAAAAGACATTCGATTGTGGGGCTTATGGACGGAAATGGTTGTTTACGTAATGATCCGAGAATGGAGATGAGTGGAGGGTGCCCTCCCTATT
>JABUQX010046917.1:0-66729 GCA_015478945.1 Trachelipus rathkii
TAAAGAAATATCGTTTTCGCGGTTAATTTCTTGTCCGTTGTGGGTTTACATAAAAGGAATTTTAATTCTAGCGATATTCGCTATAAGCAGTGGAGAAACGAAACAACGAGACTCTAAAACGGTGGACGCGCGGCTTATAATTATAACTGTGACATAATCTTGACAGAGCCGAAATCATCGGGAATTTATTGGTTATTATGTAATTATTTCAAATTTCAATAATATAATTTTTTGTTTATATAGTGCGTCTTATTCTAACTGGAACTCTAAAAAGCGGCGAACGCTTTCCAAACTGGCTTTCATTTAAAGCTTTAAACTATATGCGTATTAAAATAACCGATTTATTACCGTCATATTAGTGACGACATTGATAAAGTCGATTATATAAGGTCTAAGCGCAACTTAAACTTCAATAAAATGATGCTTATATTAGTTGACTGCATAGCCTCTTTGGGGATTAATATGTTAATCAGATGATGCTTAATTGATGCTTAATTTTGTAAATTGATGCTTAATCAGATGATTCTTAAATGATGCTTAATTTTGTAAATTGATGCTTAATTTTATAATTAACTTAACCTTTGACTTAATTAATTAGTTCCTCTATGAAACGCTCTATTTATTAATGTCCGGGTATAAAGGAACTAGTTATTTTTTAATATACCCTAAAAGGGTGTCTGGGCGATTACATCGTTAAGTACTACATAATCAGTTTTCGATTCTCCAAGCGGCTGAATTCTTTCATATACCGTAAAATATACGAAATTCTATCTGGCTCGCGAAGCACAAAGCATGAATACACGAAATGATTTTTTACATTCATGTCGGTAAAAGGTTAGGGTAGCAGGAATGGTGCAACTTGTTCGTGAAGAGTAAATTTGGTGGGTGGTCATGTCGTGAAGGCTGAAGGTTATATTTACTTTCGAGGGACATTCAAACATATAGAATAATTCAGTGGTATTGCCTTATAGCTATTCTGCGTGTTAAACATTGATATTTGGCGCAGGTGGCGATTTTTAAAATTACAATCTCTCATTGGACAACTGTAAAATTATTATTTGTTATTTTACAAATGGAGACGGTATTCGGCATTCCGGAGTGAGAACCAAAGGTGAGGAACTAATCTTTTTTTTAGACAGTTTCACGAAAAATAAATTTTAATGACACAAGATTATTCCGTTGTGCTTATCTTTTTTACTTAATTATTTTTCATAATTTTTTTAGTATGGACATTAAAATTAAAAAGATATAAAAAATATAGTACTAAATTAGTTATTTTTCGTGTAATAGATATAGAATCAAGCAACTTTCAACTTTATTTTACTTCTCGTGATTGAAGAAGAGTGTCAAAATTCTACACTTTTTTCGTTCGCTTTAAGCGAGTATTTTATTTTTCGGAGGCGCCGGATAATAGTCATTTGACGCCTTATCGAACGGGATTACTTAATATAAATTTCTGATTGAAGATAAACAAATGCGAAAATCTAAAAATTTCCAAAAGAAAAAATAATAAATCTGTTCTTAATTTAAAATAAAATTTTCAAGTCGAAATTATTTTATTTCGGAAAATTTTGGCACTTAGACCTTCGGACCATTATTAGATTATATCATTGAATTTATCGCGTAAAATATCGAATAGCGGTCATAAGTATATTTGACGTCAATAATGGTATATATTGACGTAAGGGGTCTGATAAATAAACAATAATTTAATTTATTTATGAATCACAAAAACTGTTTAACTTTTGCTTTTTACTTATCTAATTTAAATTTATCATTTATTTGTTATGCTTTCAGTTTGTTAGCATGAACATGAGCTCGAACACACTTTCAAATCTCTTCAGGTATACCATATAATACCTAAATTAATTAAAACGTTAAGATGGTTCTCAAATTATAATGAAAAATATAAAGTTTCTATTGTATTATTTCGATTTTTGCCTAAAGCAAAATTTTTAATTGATTGTCTCTACCGACTTGGGTTAGACTAATAGGTGGCTTCTATTCCGACTTAAATCCGAATAAAAAAACCATATTTCCGCATCCTAAATTGTGATTTTATAGATCTCCAGAGAATAATCTGCAGCCACTCGTATAAATTACCACACCTAGGTCGAAGATGACCATGTTGCCATGTTTATATATTCAAAGCGTAGTGTAAGATCTAGCAGGTTTTGAATTTTATTAGAACTTTGGGTCTCAATAACATTACTCCTTACTGTTACAGTGGTCCTTATTTCCTGACGATTACAAAGTTGTATATTCTATAAGTTCTCTCCATACTTTATAAGTTAATATGTCGGGGTAAAGTATTAATTTCTATAATTATCTTGGCACTTCTTCTTAAATCGAGCTCAATGAGTCGAAGAACACATATTCGGGTAGAGGTAATATACTAGGGCAGGGTTATTAAGGTTGCCATATTAATTGCTCTAACAAAAAATAATAACATAGGAGATAGCTATATTCAAAATATATTTGCCAGGAAGTAGAAACACTCAAAGATCATATTCACTTCCAGGGTAACTGAGGTCGTAAAGATGAAGATGAAGCTGTCACGATCAAGTGATAGCACAGTATGGGTTGAATATATTTCCTATATTGATACCTCGAATAAGGCATTAGCAAAAATATTACCTGGTATTGTTGGCACTTAAACAGTTAGCTAGAGGAGAATAAACAAGTAGGGTGGTACCCGCTAGTGTTAAAATATTTACTGGGTCTGCAATTCAAATTGTGATTTTACATTACTTTAAGGCGATTAAACCAATGGGAGTCGTATTGGGACATAATGCATACGTCTACACAATCGTACGGTGGTTATGAATTTCTGGACACACAATAGGAGTTTCTTGGGGAAAATATTTCTATAGGGATCCATAATTTGCACTTAGCCATATGAGGGAGGAGAAGTATTAATATATAATAGTAGAGATTTCTCAATGGAAGAGATAAATTTAACTTATAGTCATGATAAATAAATAAGGCGACGATCTCACCAAGATTAAACTTACTATAAGTATAATCATCAAGGCTTCAATATCATATCACTACTTGCCTCTACTACTAGCAACGAAACATGGCAAGCAATGACTCGCAGTTCACATCTTCTTATTCTTAGCAAAGTTTAGACAGATTTAAGCGTCTCTGTCTTTGAGCGCTAAGAAATATGTCTGAGTCGCTAAGACAGTCTCATAGGATCAATAGGGCATAAGGGAAAAGGAGGGAACGACGCTTTTATATGTTATAATTGTTATGTAGGAGGTGACGCGAAATATATCAGGAGTGGTAAATGTGTCGGAGGATATATAGGACAATTATATACTTGTTACCATACGGGGATACGTAAGAGATATGCATTGTGTATATATAAAAAATAAGTGAGTATGTAACTATAATTCATTAATTTTTTATAAATGCATACGATATTCCTCTATAGTGGTATCTTTCTGATTCTATATGATCAATAAGAGCGCGGAATTTAACTGAATCCAATGGCGTTAAGTTCAAAGGAGTTTGTGGCATAACATGATGAAAATAATAAGATATGAAACGCTGCCTATTATCAATAGGCGACTTAGTTTCTCTTTTTGCATACGTAGCACTTAGATTATACTTTTATTCAGAATAACGTGTAATTATTTAGTAAATAAATAATTATATTTCATCCTATCGAAGATTTTACTTGGTATATATAATACAGACAATATAAATTTCATTAAACCAATACATAAATAATATTTTGATAATCAGTGTATATATATATTAAATCATTAAATATTTTAAATTATTTTTAAACACATACATCGCATAACGATGCACGTACTAATAACTCTTGCTCCTAGTAAGGAGCATAGACTTTGTTATGTTTCTTGCACTATGTTAGCGGGGCAAGCATCATGTAGCGCATTGGCGCACTTAAGACAATTAATTTAAAACAGTACTGTATTTGTTATTTTTTGGTCCGTAAATGAACCACCGCACAAAGTGAGACAGCGTCGGTATACTATCTAGCGAAAGGATGGCATGTTTTAACCAATTATAGGATATAACTCGATCTAAAATATTTACTGGTTTTTTTGGTACAATTTCCTAAATATTTATGATATGATCACCATAACATAACGTAAGAAATTAAAATTTAATAAATAAATACTAAATTAGATATATATAATTTTTTTTTTAAATTATTAAAGAAAATATTTTCAATAATATATTAAAATCCTTTTTATTATAGTAACAAATTATGGAAAGAGTATATCTTAATTACATTTAGAAGGATATTTTACAGTATTATCTTATAATAGTATTTATATACTAACATTTTATTATCTCGTTTTTTATAATATTCCTACCGGTTTACACTGCGCTTTTTCGGATTTATATAATAAATTTACGAAACAATAAACATAATATATTAACTCTTTTTGTCGTATATATTAATTTATCCCGATCTGACGGCATAACCACGATAGTTATTTTTTAATATTTTAATATGTTTATACGTATCTGAAGCGAATTATTATAAGTATTTTTTAGCAAAATTATAGATAAGTCCATTTATTGAACAAATACTGTTATCCCATATTCGAAATCTATCGAATTAGAAGTAAGGTACTGATGTTATATTTCTTATTCATCTAAACTTAATACGTCGAGAAATAGCGGTATAATTACTCTCTACGGTACAATGACGAGTTATTATGAACTGACAGGGTTTACGCTCATCTATATTATAAATCTAATAACAGTTTCTTCGTCATATATCAAAATTATGGCTATTATTTTCTTAATCAAAATAGAAACTGATCTACTTCCGGCGGATCTTTATTGAAAGTATTATTTTAGTAATTATTTTTAATTCACTATTAGAGACTTTTTGTTGCTATTACTATATATTATTAGATAGACCATATATTTTTCATTCACCTAAATAACCTGAAAAAAGGATACCTAATTAGGCAATGATAATTTCATGAATTCTCTCAAAGTGCAAATGTAATGATACCCAATCTTACAAGGTATTTATAAAGATTGTATTAGAAGCGTAGAAGGTAAAGAGATATTTGTTGATATCTGCAGGGATAAATACGTTCCAGTAAATTAGGAACCTTTGCGATCAATAGACTTACAATTATTTGAGTGATGAAGAGCCTTTCACATTCTCTACTCAACAATATGGGAAGAAACCGTCAAAGAAACAAATGCCGATTATTTATTCTCGCTCTCTCAATGTAAAAATTTCAGGTAATAGGACACGGACCAAAAATGTCTTATATTTATATCTATATATCTATTAATATAACTGACATTTCTGTTACACTATTATAAGCTTTCATTTGAAAATAATATATTATTGTCAAACAGAAAAAAGCCCGTTGTAAGCCACCATTTCGTCTCCTAGATTGAAAGTAATTATTTAAAGTACACGCTAGACATGACAACAATCCTGAATATTAGAGATAGCGATGACGATAATAAATATAAATTATAATAACCACAATAGTACAAGATTAAAAACTAGTAATAAAAATATATAATAGCGTCTTGAATAGATAATAATTAACCGACCGGATGAATTATATTTTTCTTTAACACCACAGGCCTATATAAGAAAATGAATCTTATGAAAATACCACCGATCCTCCTACCGCGGTAAAAAAAGAAGAATTTTTTAATTTTAAAATCGACATAACGAAAATGAGTGACTGATAACTAGAAAGGCATCTTTACATATAAAGTGCCATTTATAACATACATCTTAAGTATACGTTCGCAAAACATGATATGATGAATGATTCTGCTGCTCAAATTATAATCTCTTTTATTTTCTTCCACAAGAAAATGTTACGTAATATAAATAGTAATATTGCTTGTAGGATTAAGGAGGACATTCGAATTATTTATTAATCACTAAAACTTATAGATTTATTTGTAATAATTATTATTAGAACAATATCAATAGACGCCTAATTTCTATAAGTCAGTCGAGACTCCTATATATACTATATAGATAATATCCTTTTTGACGCTATAGAAAGGGAAGCAAAAGCTGAAGTATTCTAAGAAGAAGGTATCGAAAGTGACACTATACGTATATAAATTATATCCGCCTCTTACGTCTAATTAAGTAAAAAAACAATCAAAAAATATAGATCACGAATAATTCTATTAACGTACATACGTAACGCCCGTTAATCACTATTATAATTCAACCATCTAACATCAAAATCTAGAATGATGAAACACGATCGACAGTAATAATTACAAAGTATAAAAGCGCAACGCAGATAATTACTTTACCGATGAATACAATCAGACATTTGTAGCATATATATCTAGTTTTAAAAATCAATATTTTTATAAATTCATTTTTGTTTCTGAGATTATTATTAGATATAAATATATCATTCTTAGTCTTAGTTGGGAATAATATTATTAGCAAGATATAAATAATATACTCATTAAAATCTAATAATACTAAAACGATATTTTAAAGTGCTCTTTCAATTATAAACTAAAGTCAAATTTATTAATTCATAAAAGTATTATTAAATCTGTTTAATTCTTCAATTAATATCATTTCATTCTTACAGTAACCACTCGCTTCGAATTAAACGCGCGCTCTCGAATTAACCTCCTAACATCAATCGAAATCAATTAACATCGACTATCCGTATTATTATTTTACAACTTCACATAAATCATTCGATAAAAAAAAACTTGTATTTCCGATACTGCAAAAGTCATTGGGCTAGGGAATATATCCTGATGTTCATATAATTTGGTGAAAATGCTAGCGCGCTCGATGTCACGAAGCCCGCGAGATTACGTAACATAAAAAAAGGAGTTAATAATGTCAGTTATTATTTAATTTTTATATTCTTTTTTAATCAGTTCTTTTCCTTTAAACGACAGACAAAATAATATTTAACTCTATCCTAAAAATAGTTTCCATTCCTAGGCTCACGGGAGGGCTTATAGGAAACTGGCTCTCTTTACTAGATATTATTCACTACGAATATTGGTCCCGTGAATTTCTGTGCAGATTTAATTGTATCGCAAAGATTTCAGCGGTCAGCGACCTATATATTTATAGATAAGCCGCGTAGGGGGTCGACTTAATTATTATTCAAAACTTTTTGCTACTAAAGACGTAGAGATACTTCCCTTACTCATACAGGTAGATAAGAATACTAATCATACTAGTCTAGATAAACGAAGCATCCGTTGATTTTATCAGTAGTATTATTTTAAATATAAGAGATCGAATGGAATTTATCGTAAGAAATTCAGGATCAAGGTAGACTCGTGCTTTTAGAAAAATAGGATAATAAATATATTTATATATTAATTATTATATACAAGAAAATTATTTAATGTCACAATTTAACATTTTAACAAGAATATTATATAGTTCAATTATCTTTTATTTACTAAAATCATCCGGGGGGTGTTTTTTTGGTTTTGTCAGTAGCTTCATACTTAATAGTCCCATAATAAACGCGACCTGGCAGAAACTATGCGTTCAAATGAACGTGGAAGGAAATTTCACGTACGTAGGAAAGCTCCGGTTCGGTATTTATAAATAAAATGCTCCTTCCTTAAGATACCCGAGATCAAATAACTATATGGTGTGATCGTCATGCCTAATTGATCTTGCGTAAATCAAAGTGTGTTAACTTTTATTACCATGCCGTCGATGTTTCATAAGGAAGAAGATCTAAAGATGGATAATATCTAAAGTATTACTACCTTAGAAACCTAAAATCAAGGCGATTATTACCAGCAGCTCAATAAATTATACTCTATAGACTCGTTTCTAATCGTATTATCGTTATATCGATAATATCGTAGCTGTAACTCTATAGATCTGAATATTTTCTTTTAATTCGGAATCTGGAACAATTAACATATAGATAACTTAGTTCAGGTATTAAAAATAGATATATATCTCTCTAGATTATCGTAGGCGACGCGTTTGCTAAACGGTCCATCGAGGAATGATCGACGCTTATCTGTTTATTTTGTTTGGTCTATGATATATAGGAGCAGACGTTGAGAAGGCTATATCGTATACCTGTTAATTTTTTACAAGAATGACTACGAATGTGTCCTTTTTCTAAAGTGATATCAATATTGTATAATAAAAAATTTTCCCAAAAACGCCTGAGTGAGCTTAGATTAACATGCTACGACGTTTCATATCTCAATTTATACGATCGAAAAATACACAATCGTCAGCGGCGATTTGTCAAATTGTACACGTTGGGCCATTGAGATGTTTTAAAATGATGCGACGACCCCGATCGAAATGTAAATAATAAAAGAAAAAAGTGAAATATAAAAAACAAGAACATGATTATATTACAAAAGAAAACGACACAAAAAAAAACGCCTTCGGGACAAATAACCATGAAGAAGATATGCTAGTCTCATAATTTTCCACGGACAGTGTATCTGATCGGCGGTAATATAGATAATTCTAGTTATCAGGATAGATATCTTAGTATTTTCAACTCTTTTCTTCGTAGAACTATAACTTTGGCTTTATGAGCATATTTTACTGACTGTGCTCACCTCTACTTCACAGTAGAGCGGGGGATAAAGAGGGTTAATCTTGCGCGGAGCTCGGCAGTCAAGATTCGCGCAAGACATAAACACCGTTCCCTTAACGTTAGTCCGCAGTGAAATAGTTCTTTTTACAACGCAAGATAAGAACCATCGGTCCGGTAGCGATCAGTCTGGCGTGAATGCAGCCCCCGTATATAACTCATATCTCCCAAAAAAATATCGATTTTAAATTACGTTCTTCATAGTAAGATCCTATCTTCATTGGAATATAGTCCTCGTCTCGCCATTCCATAATACTACGGGCATAAACCGATTCTATAATATTATGTAAAGGTATATACTATATCAGTTCGAGTATATATAATAATAAATTCGCATTATGAAGTGCTATTATTACGGTCGATCCTCTAATAGTATTAGCCTATAGGTGCTAATCATCACGGGCAACTCATTCGTATTATGAACTAGTCGTATTTTCAGCGACTTATGACAACGGAAAGCATATTGTAAATTAGGTTTTTTTAAACATGCGTTATATAATTATATTCCTTCATTCGTGAAGTAATTGGATAGGTATATTAGCGCCGTATTAAGTTATATATAACACCGAAATCTTTTATTCGAACAAATCCGTTTTATTATTCTGATCAAATCTTTCCATAATAAAAAGTGATAAATATCTTTTTTGGTAATGGATAGCAAAATCAGTTTACTGACAGTGAGGACACTAACAATAGTTGTAGCGTCATAACCCAGGCTATAGGAAGTATTAGCGGTATCCTTTAGCAGTAAATAGACCTATAGCAAAACTCAAACTATCTCCTATTGCGCGAATTGATGCTAGTCGAGTGTCGCAAAACGCGATATTTACGCGTGGTTTATTATTTATCCGATCGATGGTCATCATGCGATTTATCAGCGCGGAAACGGTGTTAGAAATTCATAAAACGATTCTATTCAGAAAGCTGTTGATCTTCTGGATATATATCACACGTGATGTATTAGCTCAACGTAAATAACAATATTAAAACTACTAACGTCATCTATAGCTATGCTCGGCAGGTCCGTTCTTCGAAATAATGTTTCAACTGCACTATGTAATACCTCTTATATATATCGGCGTTGTAATTTTAAACCAGCACAGCTGTAATTAGAAATCACGTTTAATATAATAACTGTCATGTTATTCGTGAACTCATTTATTTATATAAAAAATGTATTTATTAATAACAACCACCAGTAACCTTATATTTATGATAACCTAACGAGTGAAGTCAGAGTATATTTTTGGCATAGCGTAATGTAACCATTATATCATTTATAATAATATATAAATATATATATATATTATATATTATATATATAGCGTACTTATCTCGAAGGGTCTACGGGTCTCTGTTAATACAGTATTCACAATCAATTTTGGCCGGGGTAATGTGCAAGAGATAACCGCAAACTTGTATTTCATCATTATCTATAGCGCGTGTACGAAATGTCTTCAGGCCGTCATAATAGGTAACATTGGGAGTCATATATTTCAATTTATAGTTGGCGACGAGATTTATTTAATAGATTTATCACCTAATAGGAAAGTCGTAGTTAGTAAGTTGTTGTTAGTATGCCAGAAGAAGATATTCAGATGAGGAGGATCGAAAAGTAAATTCAACCATAATCTATATGAAAATAGTTATTTGACTTTTAGTTGATTGATACAAATTGGTTACTTGTATAACGTAGGTTATGCTTAAAATTGAAGCATGAAAAGATAATAGTGTTTTTGTAATGCAGCCTGCGATTAAGATTGCGTTTTTTCTATTAGAGTTAGAGATCTAGATTCTTTAAATCTGATTTTCATTACTGACGCATAAATGGAAGGCTATTGAAAGAAGTGTATGGCACACAAAAGTGAAGATAATTATACAATTTAGTTACTATATATGAAATTTGTGCGGATAGCTCTGTGATATAAATTTTTTTAATGTTTTCACAGGGTTCGGGAGTTTAATAGTCATTTAAAATTATACCAATTTTCGACGTTTATGATTCTGCGCTGTAGTTCTTTAATTGCGAACACTTCTCCATTGGCCTAATTTAATGCAGTTTACACAATGGTCATGCAGCATTCTTTCGTCTGAGACATTTAAAGAGTGCCCGTGGGCGACCGCTAATTGGTTCTGGGGCGGTATTTCTGACTTCAAATGAATCGTTTCGACCTAAAATACGTGAAAAGATATAGGTCTATCGATAGTGTCATGGGAAGTAAACTCATAAAAGTTGATACGAAGATTTGATATGACGATGATATAAGGTAAAAGAGCTGTAGGAAGAAATAAGCACAAAGCTCAATAGCATATATACTCTTAAGCGATTGTATTCAAAAGAATTGTCTCTCTTACGTATACAATTGCCAAAATATACAAATTTATGTGTGAAACAAAATGTAATAAACATTATTGTTCTACTATGAATTGGTGATAAGGGGAAGCTAAACATGACCTATCTTCTTTATGTTTTCTGCCGGAACAATATCGCCAGCAACACTTGCTAAGCCTAATTTCTACAATATTATGCTATTAACATATAATTTGAAAGTTCACAACTAATAATTACATAAATTACTCTAGTAGTGTAAATATTACAAAATCAAAATATACATTTTTAACGAAAATAAGATTGCTATATTCTATTTACTTTTAATTACACTTAACTTATATTCTTATTTATTAATATTTATAGATTTGATTGCGATTGATCACACGTGTTCGAGGTTTTTAATCATATTGTGTGTTTCTATTTACATGGGGGTAAAATTGTTTTTGAAAATATATTAACTAGAAATATAATATCAAAATAATATCGAATATTCTTTTATTTTTCTAGTTTCTGAAAATGAAATAATGTTAAAATAAAATATTTATAAAAACGTATTTTAAAAAATAATTTAAATATTGAGTAGAAAACATAATTCCAACATAATTGAAGGTTTGCAGGACTCTATAACTTTAATTTAACTACAATATTTATCGTAAAATAATCGATAAAGTTATCTTCATTAAATAAATTCTAAATTCAATATAGATGTATAAAAGTTTCAAAGGAAATTACAAAGACTAATTTTTGAATGTTTTTTATATTATAAAAATATTAAATACATCTTCCTAGTTCACTTGACTTCTTAACAAGTACATATTTAAATATATTAGTTCGAGTAAATTACTTATGAGAATTATCATGTAAATATATGTTATTAAATAAGGAAACTGATTTATTTAAAAGGTTAAGAAAAAACTTCGATTTAATATTCACAATATTAATTATGCGAACAACTTGAAGGGTGCAGGCAAGAATAAATAAATTACTTAAAATTCATATCACTATTGGCAAATAGTATTAGTGTGATATTAAAACTTTGGCCGAACACCAAGAGTTCATAGGTGGATTAACCGAGTTACGAAATTTGCAGAGAGAAATATATGACGTTCAAGGTCTCCGGTTCCTATGCAACGAACCGTCTCCTCACAGACTTATATTATAAAAGCGAGGCGGATAAGCGATATTTTTTTTAAGAATACATCATACATGTTATTTATAAAAACAACGTCGATAACACTGATATATATTTAATATCTATATTTATAAAATGTTATATGGGTTAACATTTTACATCAAAATTATCAACTATTATATGACAATCACCACCATATAAGTGTTTTTTTTAGGAATTTTTAGATCGGTTTATCGCAAGCGATCATCTTTTATTGCATACCGTGGGACCTACACAGAATTGTAGCCTTTAACTTTAAGGTATGAGCGCGCAAGACAATCGGACGTTATCTGTCGATTTCTGGGAACGATACATTTTCGTTCTAAGGTTCAGACGATCACTGTTCGGTCATTTATCCATTTTGGCTAATATAAACCAGTATTCGAAGGTAATCGTCTAAATATTCGTATTTTCCACTCGTTCAAGGCTTGATAGCTACGCTTTCTGAATGGACTTTTTTGAAATTAATCATTTTAACTAAGAGATTCTAACGAACGAGGGGACGACGGAACGGAGCGGGATCTGCACGCAACACGACGTCTTACAAATGACTGACGAAGCGACAATCGATTATTTTAAACGGCCCGCCTGCTGCTGCCAATATTCCGCTTTGCTGCTGATTGAACTTAAATTCCCACTTTTCTTGCTTGCTCCATATGTTTGAAAATTGCTGCTCCGACTTCCGCTGCCTAAAATCTGCTACAATCCTTTCACTTCTAGACTCGGTGCTGTGCTGCTGGTTCTTTCTGCTAGCTGGCATTCGACAAACGAGCCTGTTCGTCTCCAAGAATCGTTAAGAAGTCTAGGAATCTCCTTTCGACTCTCTCTGCTCTGAGCGGTTTTTAATTTCTTTCAACAACAATCTAATTGTTAATACAATATCACGGATCAGTCACGGCGGATCCAGGTGATAGCTTGTTTTTGGCCGGAACGGAAAAATCATCGTGGTCGCCTTCCACCTTCGCAACACAAGTTTTTCTGAGATCACAGAGGCACACACTTGACTTTAATTAAGACCACCATTATCTATCCCGTGATCGCTAAGTTTTCAATAAACGTAAAATCTCAGCTCTTCGGTAAGGTCGTCTAATTTTATCTGGACGCTCCTGACTATAATCCATATTTAGGCCCACCCAAGACTTCAACCCTCGTAATGAGCTGTAATACGAGTTTCGTGGATTGATTAAATTATCCTCCCTTGAATACGAAGTTCTGCCAAAGAAGGACGAATAGCTCTTTGTGTAGTAGTGCTCTCTGTCCATATAATATTTCCGAACAAATCGTCGATGTGCGGGCTGTCTTTCTTTTAGTATTGGAGTTGGACGCTTAACCGGTTCCACAATATTTTCGGTCTAATTCGCTCCAAAATAAAATTTGTTCGAAACGATTTCCTCCTCTCTATTGGAATTGGTGGTTCTTTGGGGTTCTATACTCTTCTTTCACTCTAAGTGTTATCAAAATTGGACAATGAGGACTTCTGTATAAATGTTCTTCTTTCGGAGTATCTCCCAGTATCCAATGACCGATAATTTTCTTGCAAAATACGCACTCGCAAAGATCTTCATCGCGCAAGTAAAAAAAACCCTCTTTCGCCAGTTCTTCTGGAGAAATAAAATATACGGGCCAATTTATGAAGGTAAATAATCTTTCTTCTTCAAACAAAAATTCGTAGTCTGGATATATAAACGTTTTAGACTGCCGAGGTCGGCTATTATAAACCTCTAACATCGGTCTGGAAATTTATAAACTCTTCAGATTTAAATACCGTCTAGATGACTAGTTTGAAGACATCAGAGCCCTGTAGCGTGCAATGCGCGGTTTATATTTAATGAATGAATAAAAAATAAATTTTTTTATACTTTTAACTTCCTCGATATAGATATTTTTGGAAAGATTTTTTAATTTATCGTATCTAATGGATTAGTAAATCGATTTATATTTTTGAAGACTCAGCCAGAAGGTGAAAGCGAAAGAGAAACGCGTCACATAAATACCGATTCGGAGAATGTAAAACGCCACTAATTAGTTAATTTCGTTGAAAAAAATTTGGAAGTTTTTCAGAAAATCGAAGATGAGATGACGTAAAGAAATCTTAAAGGTTCTATTTTTTACGCGTGGAACATCGTTGAGCGTAATAATCGTTCCTATAGTAGCGTTTCATTAAGACCTTTTATAACTCGAAGGTCTAAATCAAAATCGCTCTCCAAAAAGTCGACCTCAAAAAAAATTTTGAATTTTTTTTTAAAATTTTGACTTAGATCTTCAGGCTATAAACGGTCCCGAAGAAATGTCACTATGTACACGAGTATTACGCTTGACTCATGTTTAACTGTAATTTCTTTACCCAGCTTTGATTCGTTTTGGAGGTTATTTCAATACTAATATTAGCGTCACTGAAGACAACATCGTCATTATAATAATAGTTGGACTTTAGCAACGATGGAACCCCATACGGTTCCGGCCCTGATTTATCCCTACCCGATTTGAAGTAAGTACCTCGGGCATTTACGAAGGGTCACTCAAATCGCTTCGTAAAGGTTTTTTTTCTTGAGGAAAACCCGGTTGGGTTTTTTAAATTTTTTGGCGTAAAAGTTCAACGATAAAAGGTATCAGGCATTTATAGCGATATTTTTATATTATCCAAATCCTTTTACAACTATTAGTATTTTTTTTTTAGAAATTAGTCTTCTTTAAAAAACAAATTTTCTATGATAAATTTTTTTTAGAGGTTAACTGAAAGTAATAATATTTTGGATTTTCCTATAAAACCAGATTTAAAATAATATTTTTATTGTTGTTTACTGGTTTTTGATGAAAATGGTTAAAAAAAACACACCTTAAGAAACTAATAGAAATTAATTTATAATTGCTTATAATATCACATTGATCTAGTTTTCGGGACATACATCCTGAATTATCAAATTTCTTTATATAAAAATTGACCTATTTACAAGTTAATGGGTGGAGAAGTGCCTTCCACCTATTACCTTACTGATCCGCGCGGCACACACTGGAAACAACGTAACCTTTTTTACCTTTTTTCGGGTCTCATGAAAACATAACTTCGAACCTTAAGTGGCGAACGAAAATTTTGGCTATAGATGACGTTTGATATACTAATTAAGACTAAAGCAAATTAGGAGCGCAGAAAAAAAATAAATATCAATATGTGAATACGGAATTATTATTCATTTTTACAGTCTAGATTCCCGTCAACGTGGGGGTTTTTTGTTTTTACTTTCGTGGTTTCTCTGTCCCTCCGGGATCCGGTTGTAGAGAGGAGACACCTCGCTTGGAGTTGTTTATTTAAATCACACAAAATTATTCTCATCGGCGGGACGAACCTCTTCCCGAGGGAGATAATCACTTAAATTTAAAATATATAAATATATTGTATTTTTTTATAAGTCTGTAAAGAATTGAAAATAATCAGTTTATTCACATATTGGATATTTTTTTATAATCTTACGTTCTTAATTTTTCCTTAGTTGTTTTAATATTTATAATCAGCGCTATAATATATAATAGGTTAAAGCCTATAACCTGAAATGTTTCACCAGTGTTGTTTTTTTTTTAATTTTTTTTGTTTAGTTACCTCCTCTAAAAATTATTTTCCGTAGAAAACTGAATTTAAGGGAGACTAGATGTCATAAAAAAATAATATTATACTATAGTTAACTTGCCCCTAAAATAAAACTCGCTTAGGAACGTCAAAAATTCCTAATTTGATGCAATCATCTTTTATCCCGTAGAAGCGTAAAAAAGTTCCCGTTATTTTTGTGCCCGCGATCAGAAGCGTAAAGCTCGGAGAGACCTATTTTTAAGTATTTCTCTTTACGTCGATATCCAATCCCTATAAAGATCTAGATACTGACCTTTGCCCTGGACCATGGTATTCTACCATATATCAACTATAAGTTTTGTCCTTTTTTTTCCTAGGGATTTGTTCTTATTTTCCCTATATTTTCATCAATACTTTATCGTGAACATTTCGTTTTTTATTTTCATCAAAATACGATAGTGACGTTTCGTAATTACAGAAAGGAAATCTTAAAGGTTCCACTTACGCTTCGACCAAGGCACAAAATAGCGGAACTTTTTACTTTTCTCACTTATAAATAAATTTTCATCCTTAAAGCGAGTTTTTTTTTGTGGGCAAGTAAACTTATATTATTGATGTTTTTTTCGTATGCACGTACATGCTGCTTTTGTATGATATAATAGATTCAAACAGTAACTAAACAACAACTAATTAAAAACAACTCAACGACGCCCATGATTCCTAATAGGCTTTTAGCAATTGATTTTTTATATTTATTTTGAGTATAGAATCAGTGGTTCTCAAATCTTTTTGCGATTCCGCGGCATCCCTTGACTAATTCCAGTTTGCCCGAAGTCACCCATGTTAGATTCTAAAAAGACGTTTTACAAAAATAGGGTCTATCATTAATCATTAAATGCAATAATGATCACAGCATGCCAAAAGCATTCCCAGGATTGGTTTCTTCAAATCTATTTATATAAGGATAATATTAACTAAAATTTTCTTAACAAAGTTGGAAACCTTTCAAAATCGATTAAACTTTTAAAATAAAAAACTGAAAATACAATTATGAAAAATGTTCAAAACTTTCGCGTCACCCGTGAGGGGAAGCTGCGTCACCGAAAGGTGACGCGTTACACAGTTTTGAGACCACCTACTACATAATACAGAATGATTATAATTATTATTAAGAACTATAAATGATAAGAGATATATAGAAACGAAGTCGCAATAAACCATAATTATCCTATATAACATTTGCGAATTAACTGTTCTCTATACCAATTCTTTACAGAACTTAGGATACTATATTTTATTTTTTAAATTAACATTTTTTTTATAGTTACGGCTCCCTTAAATTCCCATTTTACTCTCTACGATAATATTTTTAGAGGTAGAACTAAATTAAAAAAAAAAAGATAAAAAATAATAGGCACGACGCCCATTATAATTCTCGGAAACGTCTCTTCAAATAGTGACGTTTCCGTAAAAGCCAAATAAATGACTCTACAGCGTTTAGATCCATTTTTCCTTTGCTTCGAGCAGTCGTTAAGCGTAATAATCGTTCCCAATCTAGGGTACACTGAACCGTTTCATACGGACCCGTTTATAACTCGATTAAGGGTCCTGTATTTTTTCAAACAACTCGCGTCGGTCCCCTGTTAAAAATTACGACCTCGAGAAACTTTGAAAATTTATGGTTTTTTTTCTTTTTCAATTTTGCATTTAAGCCTCGATTAAAACGGTACAGAATAAACGTCACTATAAAAATAATTAATACGCTTAACGATACGTTCGTACCCTGAAAATACTTTGCTTTCCATTTTTGATTCATCGATCCAGATTTCTGTATTTTTGGTCGTAATTTTTATGGTAAACTCGATCAGAACGTCATTATTTATGCGGTTTATTCGTGAGGGCCGCGAGAGGGGCTTAAGGACCCGGCATCGATTTTCCCCTCCGAGGAATCGTTTCGGTAATTACGAAACGTCACTCCTCAGTAAACTTTGATGAAAAAACCCTAACGATTAAATTGAAACGGGTTAGCAAGGTATTTGCGACTGAAGAACATACTCCAGAGCAAAAAATTATTAGTATTTATTTTTGATAAATTATTTTATATAATTTATATTGATATCTGATAAATTTATATATAATTCTTTAATATTATTATATTTTTTTTTTTTGCTAATCGACGTAGAAATGGGGCCTAAAGGTCCCCACTTACGGCCCTTTCATGAGCGGTGCAACAAAAAACGGTACACTTTTTACTTCTGCAGGAGATTTTCGCAAAAATAAATTTTTCGTTCTTTAAGCGAGTTTTTTTTGAGGGCAAGTTAACAATAATATATTATTTTTTTTTATTATCTTAGTTTCAAAAAGAAAATTTAGTTTCTACGAAATATTAAAATTTTTAGAGGTAACTAACCAAAAATAATTAAAAAAAACATACGCGCTGAGCGGGAAACCGACCATTTCCTATAGCCTCTTTTTTAAGCGATTTTTTAGCTATAGATGATTATAATTATTTGAGACTTTAAGAAAAGTTAAAGAACGAATTTCAGGTATTTCACTATTATTTTCTATATTGTTTTTGTTTTTTCTCAGTGTTCTTAATTTTTCCTAACCATTTTCATCATAGGCCTTTTATTTCCGTTAACAGAATTTCGTTTTCGTTTCTTATTTTTTCTCAAAATAGAATAGTGACGTTTTCGTAATTGCGAGAGATCCTCGAGGGCGATAGAGATTCGAACGCGCTATGGTTTTCCTCTACGCAGCGTCACACTATCCTCATTTATAATGACTGTTTCTCTAAATTTATACATACCATAGGTTTAACGTACGCTCCAACGCGATCAAACGGCAATATTTTCAAGGACGAACTATCGTTAAAAGCGGTATTAATTTATTATTATAGTGACGTTATTCTTCTGTACCGTTTTATAAGTCGAAGGTCTACGTCAAAATTTGAAAAAAAAAATTCCTCAAAGTTTTCCCGAGGTCCGACTTTATGGAGAGGGAATTTGAAATTAGACCCTTCGAGTATAAATGGTTCCGATGAAACGTCACTATTGGAACGATTAACACGCTTAACGATGCTCTAAGCGTAAAAAATGGATTCTCATATTTGTAATTTAAACGTCAGCACGAAACATTAATGACATTTAATTTTGGGGCTAATAATAATACCGAATTTTTACATTTTATGATGGTTTCACTTTGGCCACCAACTTTAAAATATTTTTGTATTCCCATATATGTTAAATTTGATATTATTTTTTGTGATAAATAAATCCGGTATGGAAGGTATTTTAGAGAAATTCGCTTCCAAAAATCTTTTGTAGTGCAGAAATTCACTGTTAAAACTTTCTGATAAATGTTGATTCATGGGATATTTGGGGAAGCAATATACGCAAAACGCCATTAGTAGTTTTGGTAGTATCTCACGGTTCGATCAAGAATATTGAGGTTGCAGACGTGCGCGGAGTATCAGGCGCTGCGGAATCAAGCTCGCGTGTATAATCGAATAAACGTTTGAGTATAGCGGTGGGTAGGCTGATTGAGCTAGATCGCCTGACCAAAAGGAGATGAATACTATAGTGTGCGTGATGTTACGTAAGCGAGTGTACTGCGGCCGCCACACTCGAGACGAGCCTGGGCGACGTCCCTGTGAAGTGGCGTGATGTGCTATGCTGGGGGTGCGCGAGTAGTAGATGCTCAAGAGAGTTAATGAGTATCTTGATGCGCGTGGTCGTGGTGAGGCGCTTTCGCGGTTGCGTATACTGGGTACGGTGTGGTGCGCGAGTGAGGTGTGAGCGATAGCGAGTGAGAGTTGGCTCGTTGTTAGTTGTTGAGTGCTGCTCGTGGATAGAGTGAGCTATTCGAGATTCACATGCATTTCTCTCTGCGTGCTATATATAGCTCTCTCGATTTCACGCCGCTGAGATATTCGTGCCAGTAGGGATGTTTAGCGTAGATTAAGTGTGTTGTCTTGATATAAGTGATCGTGGTCTCGATGCGCTATAGAGCGTAGCGCTGAATAAGGTAAGGGATGCGTCTGGTAATGCTGGGCGAGTTGAGAGCACAGATAAATAAAATAATAATAATAATAATCACTGTGGAGGATGTGTATCTGGTTCGTAAGCGGTTAGTCAGACACACGCAGTACTTATTGGAATCAGATATATTTAGAAGTGATAACGAGTGGATCGGTAGTGCTAGCGTAGCACTACTACTATGGAGGTCTAGCGCAGTCGAGAGTAAGGATGTAGATAGGGAGCGTTGATGGGAGTGAGTGAGGTGTGACTTGGCCGGCGTGACAGCGTGCTGAAGTCTCTCTTTACGGTGGATGAATGACGGTCGTCAGTGGTAAGGGGTCGAATCCTAGTTTTCGTAGTGATCGCTCCATCTATGGCCGTGATTTAGTGTGTATATTCTGTCGTCAGAGTGCACGGTTGGATCTTGTTGCTTAGAGGCGATATTTTATGTGTAGGAGATAGAGAACGAGCGCGTGAGAAGTTGGGTAACTGTACCGCCCTGGGTGCTATAACGGATCAGTAGATACAGTAAAACACAACTGATTGCATCTGATGTAATGGTGATGCGTCTGTATATTGAGATTGGGCTAAGTAGCTGTAGCTGCTACTGGCGGTACGACTTATGAGGTCGATCCTATGGGTGACTGAGTATAGTGTACTATCTATAATTATATTAATATATATTATATATATATATTATATATGTATTATATATATCATTAGTATATATTTATATAAAATATATTTATATTTGTATATATATAATATATACTATACTATATAAATATATAGATTAATTATACGTATATATATATATATAATATATATATAATATATATTAATATTTTTATAATAATATTCAAACAAAAATATATAAGATATTATATATCTACTATATCTATATATATATATTAAATAATATAGATATAATATATATATAATTATATAAATATATAATAATATATATAATATATAGTATATACAAATAATATATTATTATTTATCTATATATATAATATAATACCTATATAATAATATATATATATATAATATATATATTATATATATATATGCATTATAGATTATATAATAATATATATAAGTATATTATATATATATAAATATATATATATATATTTATATATATATTCATATTAAGTTATTTAATTATATATATATATAATATATATATTATATATATATATATATAATTTATATATATATATTTATATTATATATATATATTAAAATAAAAAACTAAATCACTGTAAATTGTAATAAATGTAAATACAATTTAAAAGCCATTGATAGAAAGTTATTGGGGGGTACCTTGGTAATATTTCTGGGGGGAAGTGGCATGGTTCCTTGTTTCAGAGAATTTTATACCCCGTCCTGAATTTTGTTGGACTGAAAAAAATTTGCTGGGCGGTTATGCTCCCCTGGTCCCCTAGTACGTCTATGATTCGAGAGTAAAATTCAATTGGTTAATTGATCAGAGCAACAGTTTAAAAAAAGATGAAAATAAAATGAAATGAAGAGAGATAAAAAAAAGTAATTACAAAGCAAGTGAAAAATGTTAGTTAAGTAAAAAAGGAAAAAGGTAAAACCAAAGTTCCAAATTAGGGATTTTTTCAATGTTTTTTTCCTTTTTTGTCTCCCTCATTTCCAAATTAGGGACATTTTTTTTTTTTAATTTTTTTTCTCGCTCATTTCCAAATTAGGGACATTTTTTCCCATTTGTTTAATTTTTTGTGTTCATTTCCAAATTAGGGATATTTTTTCATTTTTCACTGTAAAATAAAGACAGAATAAATAAATTTTTCTTTGAAAATTCCAAATATTTGGTAACCAAAAACTTATGACATAACATATTGAATGATAAAATTTTTATTAAATTAAGACTCATTTTTATTATTAATAACAATTAAAAAGAAAAAAAAATTAAATGACATTTTCATTATAGATATATTAAGCACCCTATTACTAATAAATGAAATTGGAGATGATTAAAAGTTATTTTTGAAATTAAAACATTTTTCATTTTCAACTATATCAAAAAAAAAATGTTTATCTTATTAGTAAAGTTAATTAATACATAATATAATGAAATTTAGAAAAAGTAATTTTTAGAAATAAAATTATTTTAAATATAGTGACATTTTTTTTATTTTCAACTATAAAGTAAAAAAAATTAAATATAACATGTACTATTATCGTGGAATATATAGTTTAATTAGGGTCACGTGAAAAAGGCGCGTCGGAACATGCATTTGGATTTAAAAAAATAAAATGGTAGAAAATTTAAATTTGATTTTCTGTAAGTAAGAAATGAAATTAAAAAAAAAAAGGGTCTGCCTATTTTTCCCCCACCTAACTCTTCCCTGATGCTCTCCTAACATTAACCGAAGTTAGTACTAAATGATCTACAGGGAAAAGGATAGACAGGTCAAATGTTTAACATTTGTAAAAAAAAAAAAAAAAATATGCTTATTTAGTTTCCCTAACGAATCAACAAACTTAGCTTAACTTTACTTAACTTAACTTAACTTTAACTCAACCCTACCTAACCTAACCTAACCTAACCTAGACCTAACCTAACCTAACCTAACCTAACCTAACCTAACCTAACCTAACCTAACCTGACCTAACCTAAAATAGCAAAACCTAACCTAACCTAACTTAACCTAACCTAACCTAACCTAACCTAACCTAACCTAACCTAACCTAAAACCTAACCTAACCAACCTAACTCTAATTAATATACGTTGCCGTGAACCTAGACCTAACCTATACCTAGCCTAGCCTAACGTAACCTAACTATACCTAACCTAACCTAACCTAACTAATAAACTAACCTAACCTGACCTAAGCTAGCCCTAGCAAAAACCTAACCTAACCTGAACTTAACCTAACTAAACCTAACCTAACTAATAACCTAACCTAACCTTAAGCTAATCTAACTACCTTGAACTAACCTAACTACCTAACCTAACCTAGACCTAACCTAACTAACCTAACACCTGCGCGCCGGGCCCTGTATTGGAAATTTTTTGAATGTCATGTCCACCATTTTGGGGTCTAGTTCCCCTTCCTTAACCAATATATGCAATTTTATTCCGCGGCATCGTGAATGTGCCAGAAGCTCAACCTAATAAACACTCGTATGCATACATTATGTCTAGTGCTCAGACGGTAATAAAAATGCATAATTTAAATTTTATCTTGATAATTCTCTTAACTTTTGACTCTTCCTTAAACCACAGGAGTTCCATTGGTATATGGTATGGTTAGAGCAAAAAAAAAAAAAAAAATAAGTAGGACAATTGGAAGTTCCCCCCCCCATAAAAAAGGTAATTAAACGAATGATATGAATAAATTTGTTGTAAAAAATCGCAAAAGCTGCAATCTGAGATTAGGAAAATCGCAAAAAAGTGACAAATTAAAGGCATAAAAATCCGCAACAAATGATCAAATTAAGAGGACAGGAGAAAAAGCGCAGAATGGACAACTGAGAACAAAGAGGCTATAGAGACGTGGGAAAGACCTTGAGTTGAGACTTTCTTTTAGAATTGGTCTGCGGTCATTTGTTGGTGAAAGAGCGTTGACTTTTCTTTTGTGGGGGGGGATGTGTTTTTTGTTGGGGGGATTTTTTTTTCTCTTTAAAGCTCTTCCTAATTAACTCTCTTAGCACCTTCTTTCTTATCATTCGGGCTTTTAATCATCTCCTAACTCTATTTTTTATTTATTTTATTTAATAATCTATTTTAAAAGTCAACATCACCATCAATTTTATTATTATTATCATTATTGATTATTTATTTTATATTATTATATTATTATTATTATTATTATTATGTATTATTATATTATTATTATTATTATTATTATATATTATTAATTATTAATTTTATCATTATCATTATCATTACATTATTATTATTATTATTATTATTATTATTTTGGTAGTCATCCTATTGTTTATTCAAAGGATTATTAAAAGCTAAATTTTGAAATGCTGATCATTATATATTGTTATTATTAATTATATTATATATTTATATATATTATATTATATGTATATATATATATTATATATACATATAATATAATATAGTATATATTATATATATATATATATAATATTATATATTATTATAATATAATATTATATATATATATATTGTTCTAGTACAGTCTTTATTATTTTCTTGAACATTCGCGGTCTTTATAATAATGCAGTATGCAGAAAGGATAACCGAGATGATTATAATCATCTCGGTTTATATTATGATTATATTAAATTATAATGATTATAATCATGAGATGATTATCTCTTCCATGCAAGAGATAAATATCTCTTGCATGGAAGAGATAATCATCTCAGCTATTATCTCTTGTACGGAAGCGTTTCATTAAATATTATTTCCCTTCATATAAAACTGATAAAACTTGAATAAACCTTGTTTGGTTTCATGCTATTCTTCAACGGCAACGCTGACTCTAAGAATTATCTTCGTGTTCAAATTTCAAAAACTCAATCTATTTATATTTTATTCCGTTCAATATTTCATCGTTGAACCTTTAGATCTATCAATAGTGATGTTTCTCAAGGTTCTGTCCAATCTCCAGCTCTGTCACCTCACCACATCTACTATTATGCGGATGATTCCTTATTTCAGTACTCCTTTCATCTTGAAAGATGACTCTGTCACCTCACCACATCTACTATTATGTGTATTATTCCTTATTTCAGCATTCCTTTCATCTTGAAAGATGACTTTGTCCACTCACCACATCTACTATTATGAGGATGATTCCTTATTTCAGTGTTTCTTTCATCTTGAAAGATGAAACTCTCAACTTCAAATAACTGATCCTTGGAGAACAGCATTGAAGCAATTAACCTCTGGTCATTTTCGTACTTCTTACCAAGGCAGAGAAAATACAATTCTTTCCATTGCCTCAAAAACATTCTTTTCTTTCATCTAACATTCTCAATATAATCGCGCAACATTATAACTTGTTCTAGAAATCGTAATCTTACCATAATAAAAAGTGCAATATTCCCATACATTCATGCTCTGGAAATATCATATTTGTTGCCTACGCGCCAAGACAGGTTTTCTTAAGGAGTTTGGATTTCTTGAGTCGTGCTAGTACATTCTTACTCATCTTAATTGCTAGTATGGGACTGATATTGGGTTCCAAGATATGGGGTAAGCATCAACATTTCTGGGGTAGTCTATCTCACATAACTAATTCCTTAAAAAGATACGTTCTGACTCTGACGTTCCCTCTAACTCCTAAGCTTTTTTTCGTCTTATCAATTTCCCAAACCCCACTGAAGCTCTGTCCAACTCCCCTCTCAGCTAATTTAGCTGTTGGCAGTTAATCTCCTTATACTTTATTAACAGTAACTTCTACACTGTTCCAGCCACATAAATCTCTCATTTCCCCTAAAGTCCTCATCCTTTACTCTACTTGTTTCAACTCTTTTCACCTTTTAGACTTATCGCTATCCTCTTATTCTTATATATACTTTATAACAAAACTGGAACATATCCTTCCTTTTTATGTGAAGCTGTAAATCACTTTCCAAGGACGCCTTCTGAATTCTTACATTTCCTTCAATTCTGGTGAATGGAGTTTGAACTCTATTATTATATGAGTTTATTTCCATAAATATGCATAATATAATATTATATATATATAATTGTATATAGTATATAGTATTATATATAATATAATCTATAATATGTTAATATTAAGTATATATATTATATGTATAGTATATATAATATATATATATTATGACGGTATAATATATCATATAGCTATATATAGTATTATATAATATATATATATATATAGTATATATATATATATATATATAATATATAGTATAGTATATATATATATCATATAGATTATATATATATAATTATATATATATATACTAGATATATAGTATATATATATATTTATCTTAATGGCTTTGTGAATATCCTGAATTAATATGGGGTTATTAAATTTTTATTATTTTATTATTATTATTATTATTATTATTATTATTATTATTATTATTATTTATTTTATTATATTTTATATTAGTATTTTATTATTCCTTATTATTTTTATTTATTTTATTAAATATTATTTGTTAATTTTTTTTTATTTATATTGCATATTGCAAAATGTTTTCAAATTTCCAGTCTGTCCGCTCCTTTGCAGAAGCGGACCTGCCACCTTGTATTATAATCAATTGAAAAATAGCATTATTCAATTGCGAAGATTCTTACACATTTTGTTTAAATTTTAAATAATCCTTTATATCTATTATGTAATATTTACTTCAATATGACCAATTTTCGCACAAAAATAAGATAATTTTATCGTAACATTATGAAATTGCACCGTAAGTCATTTTTAGTGCTACACCATACCTGACAAACATGAGGGCACCGTGCACCTACGCAACGCACTCCAAGCACCAGGTGCAATCGGCCAACCCTAATGTAAACTAATATTTCCAATTAATATTTTGAAATATAAGAAAACCTCCTAACAAAAACCTTTATTTTATTTTTTTATTTTTAGGTTTTCAGAATCTAAACTAAATAATTAAAATTGTATTTAAAATTTGTGTAAATTTTTTTAAAAATCCTAAAATAATTATATATTTTTCATAAATTGTAGATTTGCATAAATTATATATGCAAATTAGATGAAACAGATACATGGTAAAATTTTCTAAATAAGAATTGTGTAGATAATAAAACGGATACATATAAAAATATTTCTAAATAAAAATTGTGTAGAAATCTCGAAAACAAAACCCAAAAGTGGCTTTTAAACCCCAAATGGACTTCATCAACTTATAACCATTGTAAATAATAAGAGACTTTATCTAAGGTTTATGGAAATAAATATCTGTGTATAATATTAAAGCTTTTGAATTTATTTATGTAAATATGTTTTAAAATAGAGTTTATAAGTTGATGTATTCATAGCGTGTCTGTTGAGTACTTACCTAAGCTTTCAAAATATTCAAAAAGGAATGAATCAGTTTTGCTCAACGTTCTTTTGAGAGGTTTAACCTGTAAAGCACATATCAAGTATAGCAGTTCGTTCAAAAAATAATTGCTCCATCTATAATAGATCCGGAAGGAATCTTATACCCAGCCATCCATTATTTAGCTGTGATAAAAGTTACTAAAAGCCAAAAGTAAAATTATCTTTTTCTTAACTGCCTCGTAGAATTTTGAAAACAACTGAAAAGATAATAATTAGGAAAATCAGGGAATGGTCAGTTTATTCTACTTTTATACTTCGTAGATTTTGAAAAAATTAAAAAAATTAGAAAAGTTATTTATGCGTAAAAGGTAAATACAAATCTATATAAAAAAAATAACTATTTTTGAAAAAAAAATAAAAATTTGATTATCCGAATCATTCCCTCTCACACTTTCACTCCTACTAACCCTCTGAAAATTAAGTCTCCCAGTCAACAACAGAGCTGTCGCCTAAAACTGAAAAGCAAATTTTTCAATCTAAACTGGAAGCCACTCAGCTTATCACTATGGATTTAGACACGAATCTTTTTGCAAAGAGAAAGTCTTCCATTGAAGCCATCGTAAGAGGTAAGAAAAACATTCATATCTTTCATCTTACCATTTAGAGTTATTGTAAGTTACCTATCTGACCCACAAACTAATTTTTAAATATATACAACTTACCTTTCAGAGGTAAGAAACCACTTATATCCTTCATCTTTCCATTTAAAGTTATTGCAAGTTATCTCTCTGAGCTACAAACTAATTTTTAATTATCTGTATACTGTATATAACTTACCTTTCAGAGGTAAGAACCTTTTATATCTTTCATCTTACCCTTTAGAGTTATCGTAAGTTATCTATCTGAGCTACAAACTAATTTTTAATTATCTGTATGTACAACTTACCTTTCGGAGTCGTAATAAGTTATCTATCTGAGTTATTCTATTGAAAATCTTCAATTAGCTGTATATACTACTTGTTTTTTTAGAGTTATTACAAATTATCCGAGATCCTTGCTTGTAAAATCTGTCCCATTCAATCATATTTTTTGCTTTATAATATTTTGTTAATGGATGTGGTGGGTGTATAAGTGTTTTAGTGTGGGATTATGACGTTTCATTACTCCATTTTTAGGTAGTTCTCATCGGCTAGGGTTACTATGTATGACTGTGATATTCTAAGGAGTTTTTGATTTGGTGCGGGTTAGTTCACTATTTACTGGGGGTACCGTCATTTTTCATGTTAATGTGTGACTTGAGCACCCGTTTATGTACGGTGCGGCGCATTTTCCTATACTCGAGATATCGGTTCCTATCTAACTATGATTATATGACCCTATACGTTTACCATTGCTATTAGTATTATAATGAATATTCGAATTCCTCACTTTTACTATAGTTACCGTGTTTTTGGTGGACATAAAATAGATTTCCAACTCTACAATTCATATTTTCATATATTTATCTGATAAATGCCCTTGTATAATTACAAAACACTTTCTTAAAATTTAAACTTTATTGTTTTAAACATAAACATCAAAACTATTCACGCCACATTACTTTATGATTATTAAATTAACAAATTTACTATACATTATAATCACTTTTGCGTCACTGAGCTTTTTTCGCCGGCTTCCGTATGCAACGGCCCTCTTCAGGTGAGCTTAAACCACCAAACCGGAAGAGCTTCTACGTTTGACTGTGACTCCAAGAATGATATCGTTTCATACTGCACTCGGATGGATTAGCTTGCTCCTTTATTTAAGTTTCTATCGTCGACTTTTTGTATTTAAATCTGTATCCCTCATCTATTAATTCTGTGTTGCATACATTTTTCTATTATTTTACTTCTTTCCGAGACACAGCTTTTATTTGATAGATATTTATATCATATTTATTTTATATTTGGACCTGTCCAGGGTGTAGTTATAGTGCGTTTTAGTTTATTGTTAATGGATGGTCTATTAATTACTCACCCAGCTACAGGCAATAACATGGAAATACTATCCATGAAGCTAATCCACCTTTTTGAATTTAATATTATAAATATAGTTATATATAATATATCTATAATACTAGTTCAGTAGTTTTTAACTACAAATAAATTGGCAATACTGGCTCCTGAAAATTTGCAACTTCTTAACATGGCGATCGTGATTCAGAAATCATGATTTTTTTACAATTCATCAATTGGAGCGCAATAAAAAATTCGTTTACATTAGTTTAAAATTTTCTTCTTTTGCAGATGCTACTATAATTTCTGTTTTGTTGCGGAATAAACACTCTATTGCCTGTTAAATTTTATTAATTACTCGTATTGTTCAGACTAAATACTATCAAAAAAGTGTATATTAATATAACGGTGAAAACAGTGTGTAAGATATTTTTATGTAAATTATATCGAAATTATTAAATAATACATAAAATTAGAAAAAATAATATTTTATAGTGATTTAATTCTTTCTTTATTGGATGGTTAGGGCTTTGCTACGTGCTAGTAATTTATTTTAATTTATTTTTTTACTTTCAAATTTTTTAGATATGTGTTTTTTCTAATGTGGGTCTTATTTATTTTGTTATATAATAATGTTATATCTACATATTTAACAGTGTTTGTTTTTATGTAAAATTTTAGCAGAACAACGCACCTGATTAGGCGAATCAGAAAGTTTCGCTAGCGCAAGTTTTCGCATTAGGCGCTTAGGCGTATTGAAAGGTGACAAAAATACTAGGCCCAGCAAAGTGCGCTAGGCGACCACAAGGTCCAGTTGCGACATAAGGCGCCTTACTCGCACTCAAAAAATTATATGAGGCGTGCCAGCACTGGTATATATCTATAATATATATTAACATATATATTATATTATATATATTAATTATATTTTTTTTTATATTATTTTTATTATTTTATTTATATGATATTATATTAATATATATTATATTATTTATTATTTATATATTTTTTATATATTAATATTATTTATATCTATTATATAATATTACTACATATTTATATATATATGCAACGAATCACTTATAGATATAACTTGGGAGTTAGGGATTTATAATAACATAGTATAAAGCACGAGCTTTCGCTTACGATATCCTGTATAATATTTTGCAGTGAGAGAAAATTTAAATCTTTAATATTGAATTTGATGTAACAGTTGCAGAATTTGCTTTTTCATAATGGATTATTTCAGTTGGTTTGATAGTTTATTGTTTCTTTTCTTAATTCAGTGGAGAATATTTTGGCAGGACAGTCAATTTATGGGATGTATTTGTACTTCAATGATCGAGCTTTGTTAATCTGCTTGATTAGCTTTTATTAGAATTATGGGTATTTATTAGTAGATATTTTATTAAATAGATTTCTATGATTTTTTTTCTTTTCTTGTATCTGTAGTTAATTATGTTTTTGTATGGTGGCATTTTTTTTTGTTCGTTTGGAGTTTTAAATTATTTATGATGTGTGGAATTATTGTTGTTTGCCGGGATTTGGGTTATTGTTTAGTCGCATTGAATTGGTGTGTTGCATCATTCATTGTTAAGGCTCTGTCCTATGTTAGCCGGTCATATTTACCTTAATTTTTTGCACGTGCGTATTATCGACGGTTTCATTGGTTCTTCAGCCGATACATAACAGAGGGGGGTCTTGTGGGCATGTGGGATTTTGGTAAACCTATTTGTCTTTTTATATTTTATAATATTAACATAAAATATTATACTGAAGTTATTAAGAGGTGTGAAATGCAGCTGAAAAATAGGTTTATTTATATAAATTTAATCTCCTAAATTTTGTAATACACTGTTGTTGTATTTGGTGTTGGTGATGAGTATAGGGTTTAGGTTTGTAGTAATGGATATTTTTTGTTTAATTTGTTTATTTTAGCGTTATTTGATGCTTTTTATGTTTGTATTGTTGGATAAAGTTAGTGTGTTCTTTTTTAAGCTTTTCTGTGTTTCTTGAGGTGTTCTATTTATATATGTCGGAATGAGTCATTGTTAGGATTTTGACGTTATAAAGTTGCGTAGGTTGGCTGGAATAAACGATACTTTGGTTCGTGTTCTATCTTTTTTTATTATATATATTTATGTGTTTAAGTGGTTGGTAAGGAGCAACATGCGTAGGTGCATCTGAAGGTATTAATATGAGCTGTTATTTGTTGCATTATTGACACACTAAAACCCTTATTTGGTCATTTCTTTCCCTTGTCACATTGTAAATATTACAGTACTTCTCTGATTTTCAATTTTTTCAGCGACACAATTTTTTCAATAAACACTTTTCCATCCCATCAACTTTTTTTCTTTTCTTTATCGACGTCGGAATCTTGCCTTTCGCTACCTACTTGGCTTGTGCCTCCTCTTCTCGTTCCCTTTACCTCGGGTTTTCTTGACCGATTCCGAGCTCAGAACCAAAATTATACACTTTTATTATCTGAAAAGACTAGCTTTCACTTTGTCATTAAGACTTTTAACTTGAACAATACAATTATTTCAGATTACAATCAGATAAATTTATAAACAAACCCAAGTGCTTGTCAATGGGCTCTTCGCCTCTGACCCCTATCTTGGCAATTTGCTATATTATTGTTTCTTATCGAAGGCTATTATATGATTATATTGAAGAGCTCAATGTCTTAATCCTGACATCCATGTCTTTATCTAATGCCTCTTTGGCGTTTTTTTTTCTTCTACATCGGACTTCGCCTGTTAGTATTTCTGATTGTTGTTCCATATCAATTGACTCACGCGACGGAGTTTAGACTTTCTTTAAATATTTTTTTCTACCATCCATTCCACATCATCCTGCATCTTTTTTTCCTTTTCTCATCCATCTTTTTATATATTTGTATATTTTCGGTATCACATAATATCACACTTTATCCTTTCTTCGATACAATTATTACTCACAGTGGATATTTCGTAAGATCGTGGTCCTCCTCTATCCCTTCACTTTGGATCGGCCTAACTTCGTGTTTAGCAGAACAAACCAGTCCAACTTCCCTCTTCCATTCCTACTTTCCGCACTGGTACTCATGCTCCGAGGGATCTGAAGATTAACATCCAACGATTGGGGCAATCCTATCACAAGCTCTACAGACTCAGTAGTCTGGGAGCGCATTTTGTTAACTTGTCGCGTCAGGACCATCTATGTAACATCATATAGGTCAATCCAATGCAATATTACTTTCTATTGGCCGACGTTTTACAGATATAAAATTATATTTTCCTCCGCATAGTATGAGATATAATGCATAGCTTAGTCAATAGAGCGTGAGTTGCCGGAGAAATTCTTTCGTTTGCTAATTCGAAACCGCTTTTCGGCCAGTTCGTTTGGTTTTATATAGTAACGCAAATAACAGGCACAAATCTAAATGAGAGCACATTCTCGCTTCCCGTTCCATGCCTTTTTACGGGGTGGATGGCGACACTTAAATCACGAACAGTACGCATAAATGACCTATCCACTCCCTGATTAACTTCATCCGTGCGTATTGTTGTCTTACCTTTCGTTTTCGTGGCCTGCGGTTTGTTTCTTTTTCTTCTTAAGAAATGTAATTGATCTACTTTTTCACTCGTAAGGATACGACAGCTAAGACCTCCTCTTAAACTCCTTGCAGTATATCTTAAGAGCAAGAGATAGTAGTATACCTTTGCTTCATACTTTAACGCGGAGGAGTGTGGTTTTCTACTAGTATAATCGTCTTCTTTGCGGATCAGCTTCATTACTTTATGCTTGCCTCTTTCTTGGTCATTGCAGTGTTTGGATTTTTGGTATTTTGACAATGATCCAGAGTGGGTGAATCCTCGGGATCTTCGCTATCGTTTCATATGTGAACGCTGAAGGCTACTGTAGTATCGTATGTCATTATGCAACTCTAAACAAAGGACAGACGACCTAATTTCACTGCGCCCTAGCTGGCACAATCTCCATCGCGCACTGTTCGGGTACTATCTACTTATACTCAATACGTTGTCAAACATCTCTATCGCGGTATAACTAGTACACATTTATAGTCTGGTTTCACAATACAGATCTAAAGAAAATCATAAGGAAGTTGCGTATATTTATATCTATACGAATAGTCTCTTAGTAATTTCAATTAAGTTCGCAAGGGTCAGTGAATTACATAATTGCGGCTTGGTATTCGCTTTTTATTTCATTAGTGTACAATCATATTGTTTTCTTCAGTAGGATGCTGCAGGCTGCTGGCTGAATATACTTTTTCACTTTGATAAGAAACATAACTATTGGTGCATACCGTTGAATTAAAGATTAAGTAATTAGAAAAACAAATTCTCACTTCACAGCCTAGTTTGTCGTCTGTTTGTTACACTGCGTTTTATTGTCGATTTTCTCATTTCGTACTTTTTGTTGAAAGTGGGGCTTAGGCCATTCGATTTCGGTATTTTATTCTTTGCTAGCGAAATGTCTTTCTGTTCGCTGTCTGCCTGGTTAGGGGTATGCACGTGGTGATGGGTTGGTTATTTTATGATAAATGTGCCCTGTAGGAGCATTCCCAGCCAAGGTATGTTATACCTCTATAATGTGTTAGTTTCGTTATATGTCAATATATATATCATCTTTATATTAATATATTATTATTTAATTCCATAAATTATCCATTTATTAAAAATCTATTATGCTTATAAATAATGTTAATATTTTAATTTTAATCCTTCTATTATCACTTGCGTACTTTTTGGATTTATTTTAATATTAATTTTATATATATTTATATTATATTTGTATATTTATTATATTATTATTTATATATTTTATCAGCTGGCGGCTCCTTGCCTTCGTCTGGGATTGTTTAGTTTCAACGATTCATTACTTTTTGTTAAACATCAGCGGATCGCAATCGACCTATTTCTTTCCTTATTTAGGTTATCAACTTGACATTTCTTGATTTTTTTTAATTTGTCAGACTAGTTGTCAACATTTGAGGCTACCATGGTTTATTAGTATCATGATTATTATCAGGTTTTATTTTTGTAAGTTAATTGTTATAGTCTTTTGTTGGATTTATTATTTTTATTATATATATATATATATATATATATATATATTATATTTTTAAATTTATCTATATATATATTATATATTTTATAATTAATCAAATATTAAAATATTGAAATCTAGTATTAAGATTTATTATTATTATTATATTTTTTAATTTTTTATATTTATTAATATTTTATAACATATTCATTATAATATATTTAGAATAATAATATATATATAAATAATATATATATATATATATATTTCTTATTAATTTATACTTATTTATATTATTTTTATTTTATAGTATTGGATGACTGATTGGCATATAGTGTGTAATTGATCCGATAAATAATAGTCATAGATGATTTGATATAAATACATATATATATATATATATTATATATATATATATATATATTTTATATACCTATTTTTAGTAGTGAGTATAGGAGTAATGACATATGATTATATTTATAGTAAAGGGGTTTTATATATAAAATACTCATATCATATATAATATATAGGTAGTGAGTTTGTTCTATTTGTAATATATATATGTATATGTGGGTGCACATGTGGGTGGTCACAGTCAGGTTTCATATTATTATATGATTTACTTCTTTATTCGGTGAGTTACCTGTCATAATTATTTTTTATTTTAGGTTTATTCTTGAAATTTTTTTTATTTTATTATTACCTGCTTAAACTATATCAGGTTACGATATTCCCATCTTGTGGTCGCGCGTCTACAGTAAGCCCCGTTCTTTGACTTAATTCTCCAGCCCTCTTCCGCAGTATATTTATCCTTATATTATTCATCCTGTATTCTTTCTTTAACACGCAATCATTCCTTATTCATGCCAATGAATCCGAAAATACTTTCTCGCGCATGTAATTTGTTTGCCTGCCTTCTCTATACATAGGCCAAATATTAAACGCTGTTGGTTTGCACTTGTTTTTGATCTATCTTTTTTCCTCTCACGTCCTGTCCTCGTTGCAGAGATCCATTGTCTTGCGAGAGCTCAACCGTTGTGAAAACATTAGAATCGTATAATGCCGCACCTCACACGCACACTTTAGTTCGTCTTTCCCTCGTCTCTTTGCTTTCGAATATAAGATTAGCTACATATATATATTTTCTTCGCTATTCTGCTTCACGTGGTTCCTCTTTTCCATTCCAATCTTCACGTCATTTCGATTCCGCGGCCCCTTTTTTGCTCCAGGTGCGTCGCTCTAACCATCGCATTCCCTGGAGAGGTTCTTGTCCTACATCCCTCACCATTCTCTTATCTTTCCGTATTACTTTTTCACCACACTCTCATAATTAATTTATTCCTTAATTATCTCAACTATATACACCTTACCACCATCTCCTCCTCCACGGCCTTGTCTCACACCTTCACTCTTCCGCTATCGCCATACCAGAATTTAATATTGGAAATTGTAATATAAAGCACACAACCACTCTCTCTCTCAAGGTGAAAGACGGCCTCTTCACACTCCCAATTTCCTAATTCCACTACTTTATTGTCTAGCTTGTCACCTCATTCTCCACTTAAATTCTTTTATCATTCACAACATCTCTCATACTTGGAGGCACTAGAGATTGTCTCACACCGAGCGCCATGTATACCAACCTACTATCCTTGAATCCGCCGGCGCTTATCTTCAATATCCTTTTCGCTCTGAAGTATATATCTATATAACTCACGACTTAACACACTTTCAAAGGATCCTACTAGGCCTATTACTTCTACTATTCATCGATCGTATGCGTGACAGTCAGAGATGTGATCACAACCTTATACGATACAGACTACACTGGGCCCAGGATACTACTTTACTCATACTATTTGCACTACGCAGATGGTCAACTTACACCTCTTTATAATAACATTTTCTTCTCCTCCTTCCTTATCCCATCAATCGTATTTATTACATGGTACAGATTTGAATCCCATCCTCTACTCAATTCTGAATCTAACACCGCCCTTCTTCTTCCTCATATTAAGGTTCTTCCTATTCGCACATAAACTATTATCCACTTATGTCATTACCATCTACCCCATCTTAACATTTACTATAATATATATATTCCACCTATCCTTACTAATTTTATTTCCCTAATATTATTATTATACCTTTTCCCTTTTCTCATCTATTTCACTCCTTTACCCTCTATAATCGAGGCTTTATAATATATATTATACTTACCAGTTTTGTTCCATACATTTACTTCACCTGCTATCTCACCTACATCTCTGACTACTTATCTTCTTTCATATATCTCTTACTATATATATATTTCACTATATATATCTATAAATTATATATTTATACTATTTCTTTGAAAGAATTCTGAAAGAAAAAAATATATACTCTATCTACTACTTCCCTCTATATATGATAATATAATAATAAACATTAACCATGTATTAATTACCTATATATATATATATCTTATATTCTATTTAAAAGTAATTTATCTATTACATATAATATCTTATATCTCTATATATTATTTATTTATACTATATATTCTCTATGTATTTTAGGTTGAGCGGTGCTCATCTTGTACTGAGGCTTTGGTGACGGCGTAGCTTGGGTATCGATATATACGTATTAGGCGGGTGTGCGCTTAGTTCTTAGCCTGATTTACGTAGCTCGGCATCTAAGTATATTCTTGGTTTATATGGTGCGTACATTCATTAGTTAGTGGAGTAATTATTCGTATAGACGTGAGGGTGAGGAATGGCGCGTGGAAATAATGTTCCACGTGACGCTTAAGCCCTATATCTAGCTTTATTCCTTCAATTAAACGTGTTTCATACTCAATCGACCGGGCACACGCGCTATTCTCCAGAGCGCGGAGAAGCGTGTTTCTGTTTGATTTTTGTTGTTTCCTAAGGTAGGCTCTTTGTTTGACACATGTGGAATTCTTGTAATATTATGATATTATCATACTATCTGACATAATCTCTTCTTCTGCCGCTATAAAATCACATTTAAGTTTAATCAGCATTTGAGAAACACAGTCATCTTTGCACACATATAATAGAGCATAGATTTTGTTCAATCCAATACAAATATGATGAGTATATATATCGTTCATATTATATAATATTATCGTGACACTTTATGAGATTCATGAGTAATGATACTAACGGTATTTGAATAATTGAGCTTCAACTAGAGTACATTATATGTTAGCTTACATGCATTGGAGCCATATTCGGGAGGGATGATATAATATAATCAGATGATTGTTGAAATGCAGATAACTACTAGATCATAATCAAGTAACTGAGAATCATATCCTGTACATTTAAATACCATGCAAGATTTTGACATTGATGATCATCCCACGGGTAATACTATAGTACGTCCATATATTTGACAGTTGTTCGCTTGGTTGGTCTTATATACGGCTCAACGTACTCGCGCTGTCGCCGGTGGTATTCACTGACGGATAGTCTACTAGTGCTGTAGTGTTATTTATTTGGACTCAGCTAGGCTGGGCGCCGCAGCCCTAAGTGTGCTATTGTAGTCTAGACTCACTACATATCAGCATAGTCTGAGCGCGTGCCCTTGTAGATTTTGGTCACGGGGCGCACCCGTAGACTATATTATCGTAAGCGTCTAGGCTACGTACGTTTTGTTAGCGGGTTGTCTGAGATTAGTGGTCATATATATATACTACTATACCTTATTTGTTACTACTACATGAGCTGCCCCGCCTGGTTTTGGAAGCGCGGTCTCGTAAATGCTTGGAGTTACGTTGCTCTCTCTAGTGAGAGTATGTGTAAGTGAATGGTCAATTCTTGCGCTCTTCGTCTTGAGGTACAAGAGTGGAGAGCGATTATTAGCGGCGCTTTACTGTAACATCCTTATTGGTAAAATTTTCTTTAAATATTGTAACTAATCTTATCTTAGTGAGAGTCGTATTTCTGGATCTAGTGGACTGCTTTTCACTCAGCTATACGGCAGGTCCGTGGCTTGTCATGCATGTCTTGTTTACATCTCAAAGATACTTTGATATATTGTATTAACCATTTCTAGAAAATTAACTAATTAATATAAAGAACCTCCTAATCTAAAAATCCTAAAGTAATATTTAGAGCCTATTAACTTGTGTTGTGGAAATTCAACTGGGTGGCTATAGAATAGACTTTGGTGTTGTACGTTAAGGATGTTCTTATTAGTATTTCGGGTTCACCTCTAATTAGGTAGCTCGTTTTTTTCTGTATGTTACAACGTTTTTTTGCTGTCTGTTTATTACAGTAGAAAGTATCTCGGTCTAGCTTTGTTCTAAGGCTGTAGATGTTCTCTATCATCGTTAATTATTCAGGTGCTCATGTGAGTGATATTTATTGTTTGGTTTTTGGGAAGGCTCTATTTAATGATTGTGAGTGCGCAAGATGTCTTGTTGGTTGTTCTGTTAAAGAATCTATATTTTGTGTTGACATAATTCGTCCCTTGCTTGCATGGACAGTTCATTGAGTTTTCTCCCCATTATAATGAGGCTATTACATTCGTTAATCCACAGTTAAGGCAAGGGATCTTGTTTAGATGCATTGATGGAAGTTTAGACAGGATTATGAATGTTGCTGTGAGGTTCTCGATGAATGTATTTACAATCGGGGTCAGGGTATATTTATGAGAGGTGGTGTTTTTTTGGTAATACGTAATTTCTTTTTCTACACCCAGTCCTTGGTTATGCTATTGTTCTTTGTTGTTGTATGGGAATGGATGATACAAGACTTTAATTAGGTGTCTGTTTCCTCATTGGTTCGTTTGTTGTGCTTTACTTCGGTATTATATGTATCTTCTTTGGTTTTGACCTTGTCACGAACAGGCTCTTTGTGGGTAATGATGTGCCGAGACGGCATAGTTACACATGGCTCTCCAAGGGAGCATCCTTACCTTTGCTGTCAGTCCCATAGCTCATTTCTCAAGCATGTGGCATGCTTTCTACTCCTAGTCGCTTCGTTAACCATAACCAGTTTTCTGACCGGTTTACTGGACTTGGTTGCAGCGTTCTTGATATTTAAAAATTTGGTCACCACTTCTCATGATATTTATTATTTTATAATTTGGGAATATGAATTTTCAAGGAACTTGAATTGCTGCTAGAATAATCACATTCTGAACATCTATTTAATTTTGGAGGAATCTAATATGATATTTTCAAATTTGGCTTTTTCTATTTTTTCATAAAAATCATGCCACTATCAGTAGACTTTTTATTGTGCCGGCTGTCAATATTATAAGTGTCAACTGATTTCTCTCTCCTCAGTATCATCGACTGTACAATTGAGTAATTCATGAAGAGGATAACATTCTTTTTAATAAGGGTATAATGCAGTCCCTAGAGATCAATACAAAACTTGGATAATTAGAGACAGAAACAACGGATTTTTGGATATCTCCGATTAAAAGCATTACGAAGGGAGGCTACAAAAGAGATATGTCAGTCATCATTGTATACTGTTTGTCCTAGCATAAAAGTATAGTTCTTTGGAGCTCGTAGTTTCTCTAGTATGAATTATAATTTTGTTTGCTGGTCCATTCTTTTTTTACGTTATTTACCTGTACACGAAAATGTTTTACCTCTCTATGTATTGATTGCATCTTTTTCCTGATGAAAAATTAGTAAATTTTTACACATATTGCATCATGTTTACAGATGACATATGAAACTAAAACTCTAAACAGAACTATTTTATCTTACTAATATTATTATTTAAAGCATTAAGAAGATATTTCGCTTCTATGTCTGGAGGCCATTAAGTCTATTATTTTGATGCCATTACAGAAAAGTCACTGAATTGCAGTACACTTTATAGTGAATAGTGTGACTACTATTTTTTAAAAAGTATTTTTAAATAACCTACTATATCCAAGAACTAACGTCCGAAAGTCTATAAAGCGCTGTTTTTCTTACATTATAAAAAGATAAATGATACCTTTCTAGAAACCACTATTAACTAGGCAAGAAATTGACCTTTCCGCCTAATTAGCAATTGACTTTATGATTAACGATCGAAAAGACTTTATTATGGGCATTTTATCTAGAAGATTTTTATAAATAAAGTTTGTTTAGATTTCGATTATTAATTTCGCCTAAATCAAAAGATAGAAAGTAGCGGACTTTCTTATAAATTATCATTGTAAAAGGTTAACGTATCATAACATCTTTAAAATTAACTTGTATAATTATTTTATTTTATTATAATTTTTTCGAGATCTCTAATTCTTTAATGGTCAATCAAATGCTCCTTCCTTTATTATGAAACACAATCACGCACTCACATTTTTTATTTTAATCTCACACACCACACACACACACACACACATCACTAACACACACACACATATATATATTATTATATATATATTATTTAATTTATATAATATATATATTTATTTATATATAGTATTATATTAAATATTATTCTATATATATACTATATTTATTTATTATATATATTCTTGGTATATTATATATTATTATATATATAAATTTAAATATATTTTTCTACATAGTAGAAATTCTATAACATATTTTTCTTATATATTCAGAACATCTATTCATAGTCATTGCATATATTATCATTATATTCTGTATATACTTATTTATTATTAATAATATTTAAATTACCATTTATTGTTTCATATCTACTATTTCAGTTACCTTTAGACTTTGATTTATTGATAGGATACTTCATACTAATTCTAAGTTATATAGGTATATATTAGTTCGGTCGTATCCTCCGGGTTTTATTCGTATAGGTATAGGGTTTTCTATAATGGTATTAAGGTCATGGTATGGTAGGTTATCTATGGATTTAGGTCGGGTATAGACGTTTATTACTCGGTATGAACAGGGCTGTCTTCCTACTTATTCTAGGTTATCTTATTCTAACATTTATTTCTAGGTGTGTTATAATCATTACACACTATATTTTTCTGGAGGTCTATATATATAATATTTGGTGTGTGTGAGTAAAATGTAACATAGCTAACTAACCAACTCCATTCTTTAGTGACGAGACTGCGCTTCTGATATATACAGTTTGTAGTTAGTATATTTTATTGATTTCTGGTTACCTATTTGACTGAGGGGGCGTGAGGTAGCGGGGGTAAGGCGCGGGTGAGGTACGCGTAGCGCGCTAGAGGCGTAGAGGGGATATATAGGGGGTAGTGAGGCTAGGAGCCGAGGTAGCGGCCGCGGCGGGCGAGAGTAAGATAGTGAGTAAGTAGCGCGGTGAGGTAGTAGCGCCCTAGTTGAGTAGACTGAACGTAGAGTAAGATATAGTAGCAACAGTAATCAACTAGTATAAGTATACGTATAGCGTATACGGGCGCGCGAGCGCGTCAGCGGCGTGACGAACTAGTATAAAAGTAGTAGGAGTAAGGAGGTGAGAGATGAGAAGGATGAGCAGCAGACCGATACGTACATATAGCGATATAGATAGGGCGCGAATAGCATGAGTAGCGCTATGTATCGGCGCCCGGGTACGCATAAGGGGTAGCGGTAAGGTATGACAGACCACGTATATACGATATATATAGAGTAGTATATACAGTATCATATGAGTACTACGAGATAGTATCACTAACAGCCTGAGTCAGTACTAGACATAGTATATAGTAAGAGCATATAATAGTATATACTACTAGTCAGCTATATAGTATATTATATAGATAATGAATATTGATGGTCCGGCCTTATTGCGCATACTTGTTTAAGCAATGAACTGTTAATAACTTCGCGCGTTTGGTAATATTAACACCAGCAGATAAGAGGCAGGCACCACTACGCGGCGGGGAAGAAGTCAATTCGATTTGGCCTTCCCCAAGGGTGCTTGAAAATTCAACTGGTACAGGAAGCCGGCTATGTAGAATAAACTGGTAAAAAATATAGAAAATAATTTACGGCCAGGGTGGCCAAAATGCGTATATAAACATAGAGAGACCTTACGTTCAGAGTAGTTTAAGAGTTCTCGGGCTCTCTTCCGTCGTCTCCCGGGTCGGAATCTCGCTCGATCGGCTCGGTCATCGGTCAGTGCGATATCTCTCATCTCGGTCTCTCAATCTCTCTCCTGCTCTACTAACATAGTACTGGACTAATATATAGTACTAGCTACGATTTATATAAGTAATAGTTGAGTAATCGTAAGATATATAATAGTATATAACTAAAATATGGATATATGACGGATGAGTATTATATATGGGCGTCGCTGAATAAGTACGTATATAACATAGGGAGTAAGAGTAGTTAAATAGCATATCAGAATAGTAATATATATATATGATAGCGTACCAGTATTATGAAGTAAGTAGTATATAGTATATAATATAATAGCCTGATACTATATATACTATATATAAATGAGATATAGTATATATATATACTTATATAGCTAGTTTTCACTCCTATGTATATGACTAAGCCAAATAGCACGTTTTTATTGAATTTAATGAAGTACATGCACTTAAGTATTATGCTATGCTTTTAAGGCAGTAATATGATAATATATATATATATATATATATCTATAGTATTATATATATATATAAGCTTATCATATATAGTATATACAGTAATAGTATATAAATAACGTCATATAATATATATATATTATATATATATACAGTCTAAATTTTTTAATATTAATGACGCACCTGATTAGAATGAAGAGAACGGGAGGAGAGAGAGAGACAGAGAGAGAGAGGGACAGAGAAGAGAGGGAGAGGGGAGAGGGAAGAAAGAGAGAGAGAGGGAAAGAAAGGAGAGAGAGAGAAGACGGCGAAGAGAGAGAGAGAGAGCAGAGAGAGAGCGGAGGAAGAAGAGAGAAAAGAGAGAAGGCGAGAGAGAGGAGAAAGAGAGAAGAGAGAAGAGAGAAGAGAGAAAGAGAGAAAGGAGAAGAGAGAGAGAGAGGAGAGAGAGAAGAGAGAAGAGAGACGAGAGCGAGAGAGAGAGGAGAGAGAGGAGAGAGAGAGAGGCGGAGAGAGAGAGAGAGAGAGCGAGAGAGGAGAGAGAGAGAGGGGAGACGAGAGAGAGGAGAGAGAAGAGAGAGAGAGAGAGCAGAGAGAGGAGCGAGAGAGAGCGAGAGAGAGAGAGAGAGAGAGAGAGAGAGAGAAGAGAGAAGGAGCGAGAAGACGAAGAGAGAGAGAGAGAGAAGAAGGAGAGAGAGAGAGAGGAGAGAGTTGAGAGAGAGAGAGGGAGAGAGAGGAGAGAGAGAGAGAGAGAGAGAGCCTTTGTTTTTCAAGGTTTTTCTGCAACACAACTCTGAAAGGATAAAATGCGATTCGGGATTTTTTTGAACATCTAAAATTTTCCAACTTTAAATTTTTATTTCCATTTGTAATCTGGGTTCAAGGCATTAAAATTCTAAAAATAATTTCTTTTAAATTTATGATTTATATATAAATACAGTGAAATAAATTATAATGAGATTAAAATAATGGAATTGTTATTGAAAGCAGTTTCTCAAATGTAGAGCTAAAAAAAAAAAATTTCAATTCTCTTCCAACTCGGTGGAGGGTCGGGAAGCCCCCCTCTTCTTTCATATTAACCTTGTTTGGTGAATGGTGGTGATATAGCGTATAACCATATTTATAAAATAGTGATATGGTGATTATGATATAATATTAATCATAAGTGATGTGGTGAATTTTAACTGTGAAATGTATAGGATCATATCTAATTTAAAGTGGTATGCAAATAATATTAATATAAAATAAGTATGTAAGATTATCGTGGAAATATATGTTGTTAATATAGTGTTTAGCATTGTAATATGTAAAATTAGTATAATTGTATATGTATATATTTTATATGTATTTTATATGTATGTAAGTATGTATTATCTTTTTTTAGTATTTTATAATTTATTTATTTATAAGAACCGCTTCTTACAAAAAAATTTAACAAGTGAGGGGTTCAGTTCGCAAATGGTCGAGTGGGAGAATGTGACAAATTCTCCTTTGGCTTTGCTTCGTCCTGCTCGGACGCTAATCACATTCCCTCCTAGATTAGGCTCTGCCCGTGAGCGGTGTGGTTATTGATTATATATATATAATATATATATATATTACATAAATACAGTTACAAAAAAGAACTATATAAATATATATATACATAAATATAAATTATTATATATATATAAAAAAATCTATTATATTATGACTGTCCAGATATCTGACGGATATCGGTAATCACGTTTTAAGTAGCAATATGCTGGTATCCGGCTTTAATTACTATGCAGCCATCCTAATATTAAATACTATATCTATATTATATTATATATATATACTATATATAATAATATTCTATATTATATATATAATATATTATATTTATATAATATAATTATATTTCTTATATATATTATATATATTATATTATATATATTATATATATATATATATTATTATTATACATTATTACACGATACGATACACATTCATTAATATATATATATATATATATTATATATTATATATATATATATATATATATTACTATATATATTATATATATATATAATATATATATATATATTTATTATTTATTATATAAGTGATGGGCAGTATTGATACTGTCGGCGATAAACGATCGATACATTTGTATCGGTTATCGGTATCGCCTAGACAATTGCTGATTGTAGCGATCATGCGGTATCGCTTTAAGCTTTTCTGATAGATGTATCGGAACAATCCGATAACGATAACTCGATACATTTTCAAAACAGTTATAAATCTATATACTTATATATATATATATATATATATATATATATATTACTATTATATATATATATAAATTTATATATTAATAATTATATATTATATTATAATATATAATAATATATATAATATTATATATATTATATTTATTTATATATATATATAATTATTTATATATTATATATATATCTTAATATATATATTATTCTATATATTCATATATTATTATATAATTATATATATATATATTTAATATATATAATTGTAGATTTCAATGCAAGAGTGGGAGGAGAAGAGACGAGGTGAGGAATGTGGGACAGATATGGAAGAAGATAAGAAATATTGGCAGGCAGAGAAGTTGAATATATTTCTGTTTAAAGGGGAATTGAAGATCATGAAATGGTTTTTTCCAACAGAGAGACTCACATAGGAAAATATAGATGGGACAATATCACAAGAGAATTCGTTCAGAGATCTATCTATTGTAGACTATAAAATATCGTCTGAAAGTAGGCTAACAAGAAATGTGAAGTTATCCTGGAGTCAGCAATATATATTGGATCATAGATTTTATTGGTGGGACTGAGGTGAAGACAGACAGTTGCAGACTAAGAAAAGAGAATGTGTTAAGTGGAGTCACTGAAGAGTGTGAACGAAAGGGAATAGAAATAAATAAGTCAGAATAGGAAAATTAGAAGGAGTCGGAGAGATAGGGGAGAACAAGAAAAAGTAAAAGGGAGAGAGAGATGGGTCTAAGGTGGTAGCAGGAACAGGAAAGTCACAAGAGGAGTGGACTGAAAGTGAGAGGCAATAAGCGAGGAAAGAGTAATTGATGAGAAGGTGGTGAAAAATGAAATTAATTAACAGTATATGGAGGTAGAAATGAAGAGAGAAGTGAAAGAAGAGTAAAAAGTGTAAGTAGAGATTGGAAGGCATTATGCGAAGATGTGAGGGCAAAAGGAAGAGGGTTTTTAGACTGACAAAAAATAGAGTCAGAGGAAAGTGTCAAATATCAAGGAATAAGCAAGGTTAATTTTTGGTGAGATAAACAGACAAACAGGCAGTAAGGAATACTTTAAGAACTGTTAAATGTGAATGAGCTGGTGGGGGATGGAAGGAGAAGAGATAGTTGAAGAGGGAGGAGTTCCAATGGGGAGTCTGGAGGTGACTCTGAGACAATGAAGATTGGGAAGATTGGATACATAGTAAACAAGAGGGAGGATGAGAAAATGAAGAATTGAAATTGTTCAATAGGTTTGAAATGAAAGGAAGTACGTTACTAAATATAAACTAAAGGATAGAATAATGGATAAAAGATACAGGGAGTTGTAACACTGTAACATTCTTGTTGGACTTGGCATAAGAGAATATTTACGAGAAAATGGAAGGGTAGACCAACTGGGAAGAAAGAGCGCACAGGATTGAAAGATCAAAGAAGCAGGATCTTGTTGTCGCCTTGAGAAATTACGGTTACGAAGGTGGATAAAATACTGAGTTATGTCTTTTATAGTTCTAAGAACAGCTTTTGATTCATGTGCCTAGGAAGGGATATGGAGAGTGCTAGAGAGAGAATATTGGATAAAAAGTTGAGAGCATATGTAAATACAATTTCATTAATAATGTAATGTAGAAACAGACTATGAGATAGGATGGTTTAGGCTGAGAATGGAGTCAAACAGGGGCGTGTTGCACATTTGTTATGATAGCATATCTGGATGAGGTAGTGATAAGGCTGAGGAAGGATATGAGATTAGGACTGATATTCCTGGCATGAGCGATGACTTGCAGCTGGAACTTAAAGGAAGATAGGCTAGAAGAGAGGTGTACATGTTTTGGCTACTAGGCTTAGAGAGGCCGGTCTGACTATGAAACATAAAAGACTGAGATCATTGGAAGGAAGGGGAGAGCGGAGAGTAGATGTGGAAGGGACTGAGAAATAGATGGTGGAGAAATGCAAATAACTTGAGTGGGGTATTTTGAAGAGGAGGGAAATGTACGGAGAAAAGTAGATAGTCAGTAGGGGAAGGTGTAAGAGCAGGGTCCATCTGAAGAAGACAATGAGTTGGAGGTGAAAGGGTGTTTCGAGAGAATGTTAACAAAACGATTCTAACTATATGGGGCAGAAACCATGGAGTCGACCACAGAGCCGATAGCGAAAGTCGGCAACTTGTTCTTCTTGACAACGATCGCGGACAAAGCGATCCAACGGACAAGAAATAAAAATAGGAGGAGGTGGAGTGAAGGTATATTAATAAGATGGATGCAGCCCATTGAGATGGTGGCGAAGAAGATGATGGATGGGGAGAGAATGACCAGAAGGAGATGGGAGTGGAGAAGTAGGTGGACGGCCTCATTGAGCAAGACATGGTGCTATGATGCTGGAGAAGAGAGTGGAGAGTTTTGCGAGGATAGAGGAAGATGAGAACGAGCCTGGTCCTTTGACCGTGGTCTTGACCTCCCTGGGGTATGTTGTAGTTCATATATATTATATATATTAATATTCTATTATATTATATATATAATAATATATATATATATAGTATATATATCTATATATATATATATTATTATTATATATATATATATTATATTTATATTTATATATATATATTTATATATATATATTAATATAATAATATATATTTATATATATTAATATATATTATATTATATATATAATATATTATATAAATTCAATATATATATAAATATCTATTATATATATATATTATATATATTATATATAAATATTATATATAGATATATTAATATATATATATATATAAATTATATATATATATATATATTATAATATTAATTTTCATATTATATATTTATATATTATATATTATATATATATACATATATAATATTCTAGTGTACTCTATTTATATATAATTAATATATATATATATATATAATATCATATATTATTATATTATATATATAATAATATTATAATTTCACACTAGAGTGATTCAGTCAAAATCAGATGCTATGCACTGTTCTAGCACACTAAACGTTTTGTTCTCGTATTTCTCCTTTGTAGCTTTCTGAATTTTCAACGGCTTGTTTAAACCCTTTTGCCGTTATCAATCTGGATATCATGCCCATAACTGAATAGCATATTAAGCTCTGTGTTCAATCCAAGATTAAAGTTAAAGTGGTTATCAATTCACATCAAAACTACTGTAATGACGAAAGAAGTCCAAGAAAGCTGGTGAATTCTATAAAGGCCCAAACGTAGCCAAGCATGCGATTAGCAGTTTCTGAAAGTAGCGATGTCTTTTTTTTGATTATGAAATATCAATTGGCATTACCACGACAAGAGAAGATTCGATGGATATGAGGTTTCTCAAATTTTTTTGCCGAATAAAAGTCTTTACTGGTCTTGTCATTTTCCTGGTCGTTTTTTGCAGTTTTTTTCATTTTTTTTCAATCAGCACCCCTACCATACAGCAATCAGTGAAGACTCTTCAGTTGTGGTTATATTCATTATCCTAAAAAAGGCAGACTGTCGATGTATGCTTAGCAGTTTTGATATTTAAAAGAAGGAATTCAGTGTATGAGAAATCAGTTTCCTAATTTTTTTAGTATCTCATATATTTTCTTACACTGCAGGCTTATATTATTATTTATATTATTATTAAATATAATATATATATATCTTATATATAATATATATTATTTATAATATATAGATATACTTTTAATTTATATATATATATATTATATTATATAATATATTATATATATATATATATATTTCTATATATGATATTATAATTTGTTTAAAGTTTAGTAAGATGGCGTCTAGTGATGAATTCATAGCCATGTGCAAGTCTCTAGGTATCTCAGGTCAAGAAGCTTTTGTGTATCAGGTGTATCGGTTCAGGCTTAACAAATTTTTTGTATTATGCCATCACTGTATTATATATTATACTCTATATATATATATAATATATTATTATATAATATTATATATATTATAATAATAATATTTATATTATATATTTATATAAAATTATTATATATATATATATTTATCTTATATTTATATATTAAATTATATTTATATATATATATATTAATATATATATATATATATATATATATATATATATATATATATATTTTGTGATGGACGATTAATCGGAATCGGCATCGACGGAGGAATCGGCTGTTTTTTCGGAATGGAATGGATGGCAAAATCGCATATGTTAGTGAAAAATCTGAAAAATAATTTTTTATTCGATCTTTATGTATTTTCAAAGACATATTCGAAGTCTGCCTAATTGATTTTTATTTTGTTCTTCCTTAATTCTATTTGAAATTTATTAAAATTTTTGAGCAAAGACGCTCTCATTTATATGAGTTATCATTCAAAACCTGCTGCTTGACAACTGGAGAGTTCTTGAAATTGTGATCTTAAAATTTGTTGCTGTACAAATTTATTGGCCACAAGGAATCAATGGCATGTTAATCACAAAAATGAGAGAGATGAGCTGATAGTTTGAACATGTAACAAGGAGTTATTTGAGGAAAACTTGGGTCTCCACATGGAAAAATTCAGTAATAAATAGATTCAGCATTTACTTTAACTGATAAGAATCTTGTGCTTGATATATCTTGATCCATTTAAAACCCCTCTAAAATAGTCTCATGAGAAGTGGTAAGATATTTAAGAATGGGATTGCGAGATATGTTGTATGGAAGGAAAACATTTCCACTATTTAACATTTCAGATTCTTCTCATTTAACAGAATAGGGCGATAAGTGAGTATTGATGGATGAGGTTTAACTGTATTTTGGAAATTTTTTTTTTCGGTAATGTTGAAGAGAAAAAGACTTAAAAACAGCAAGAAACTCATTCTAAGGAGAAAGATACCATATCTTAAAAAACTTTTACAGTAAACTATGATTTATTTATTTATTTGGATTTATTAAGTTTTCTCTAATCTAAGCATTCATTTACAACTACATTATGACTTGTAAAATAATGTCAAGTGTTTGAATATACTATGGAATAATTCATTTGTTGATTAAGCATTTACTTTGGCATAGTTATAGGGACAACAGGGCTGAACGGTCCTATAACTTTTTTGAACTTGAAAAAGCTTCCTGGACCGCAAGCCATTGTGAGATCTATCAGCGCTAGAAAACACGAATCTTTCTAGAAAGCCTCTGGAGAACTAGTTTACGATTCCAAAGGATAAAAGATATGATGCTCAGTTATACTGAATGGTAATACCCTAACCTGAGTATTAATATCTCAAGGAACTCGGCATCAAGAAATCTTTGCACAAAGAGAAATTGTTTTTCTAGACTGTCTACTAAGATCAGGAATTTATCGGTACCAGTAGGAAGAAAATGCGAGTCAACAGAACATGGGATGAAAAGCCCTAACATTGAGGTAGAAAGGGTAAATTATTCTAGTATATTATAATTAATCAATATATTATAATTATATTATTATATAATATATATTATTATTAAGTTATATATATTAATTATATTTAATATATATATATTTATTTTATATTATCATATAATTATTATCATACGAAAACTTGAGTATAATTTGTTGAAATTATATTAATAATATATATATAATAAATTATCTATATATAGAGCCTAGTATATATATTGCCTTAAAGCGTTTTATATATATATATATATATATTACTATATATAAAAATAAATATATGGTAATAGTATTTAAAAATATTATATACTATTAATATATATATATATATTATTATATATATTAATATAATATAATATATAAACTATTTAATTAATAGTAGTTACTATAATTAGGATGCAGAATTGCCCGAATGGTGACAAAAAGACGAATAGCCGACATAATTCGGCATCTAAAAATATTGCGACAAATATTGGGATTATTCGGACCGAATAGTTTATGTTTTCAAATATCGGCTTCATCATTTAGGGAAAAATAAAGAAAACTTAACACTGGTCAACAAAAAAAGGTGAAATTTTTCTTTGATGGACTTTTGTAGCAGATAATTAATTCGGAGGTGCTGATTTCAAATATATTCTCCGATTTGCTGTATCACATCCGTTTCGTGCAATCAATTGACTCCCTATTTTTGCATATAATCCCTTAAGAGAAATGAGACAAAATTCAGTTGCGTCAGTTACTTAAGGCGTGTATAGAAGCGTTACTTCCTCATGATCATCTACAGTGAGCAGTTACTGCGGTCAATATTCTGGGGCTTAGAAGCATTCTGGTAATTAGGTGACTCTACATGAAATGTGAAAATAGTCCCAATTGAGCCTGTTGTGAAATGATGTCTATTCTCACTTCTGAAATACAAGTTCGTGTATGGTCCGTGTCATGTTTCACCCTATAGTTAACAGTTGGTATTTCCACATGGGTTTGAAGCTGAGACAATTCTATTGTTATGAGGAGTCTGGTTTGCTGTGAAGTATTTGTCCTTGTAGCTGGTTGCTCTCAGAGGTTTTGCATTGAATAAAATCATGACTACGTTGGACATGGACAGAAGTACACATTTTTATCGTAACATACGAGCAGAGCGCGGAAGCTCTCCAGTCAGATGGTAAACCTTGTGTATTGCAGTGAACGTTAAGGCAGGCCTACTAACTCGCTATGGGATCCAGCAGTACATGCAAGTTGAGTGGCGGCCTGTTTTATCTGAACACATATTTCCATAAGCAGTTTAAAGTGTGTGTTCTTACACAACAAACGGCAACAGGTATGCTTCGTTCCAGTAGGGTACTCGGTACAGGCAAGTGAGAGAGGACTTATTGCAAAAAATCAACACAGAGATTTTGTGAGAGGTACAATATCTTAGGTACACTGGATGGTAACATATGCGCGCACGCTCTTGGTCACAAGCAAGTTCACTAAATATCCCTGCTTCTCGTTTGTGGACTCATTCGGACAGCGGGCGGCAAAAGGATCACTGGACAAAAAGAGAACTGGCACCCGAGGGAAACCTTGACCCAGGTGACAAGGAACATCTTATGTTGACCATTTGTTACAGCAAGAAAACATCTATCTTTTAGCCTTCCACTAACATAAACAACTTTAGGTTTCGAACTGCAATCTTTCGCATGTGCAGCGACCCTGGACCATGATGGTGAAATCTCCAAACTACATTAATATGCTCAAGTTTCCAATGGTCTGAAGTTGAGCAAAAGATATTAAAGCTGGGATATTTGATGTCCCACAAATACGAATACTCCTCCGTGATGCTGCCTTTTGTTATACACCAATTGGACTGTGTATAGGCAAGACGTTCGGAAATGCTTTTTCATGATGTAGCAACTGGGATCATTTCCTGGGGAACAGGAAGCCGAGACACCACTAACATTTTGCAAACAAAGTAACTGCTAGATCAGTATTTCATTGTCATGGAATGTATGATGAGTAATTACAAAGTTGCCACACTTATTACATTCTCACTAAGAAAATTTAATCCGTGATAAACGCTAGGCATGTAATGATGAGCAGGGTAAACCACTTCCATCAAAGTAATTAAAGTCATGGAAGGATGTTACCTTAGGTGTTTATCTAGCAATAGTGGGGTTATATCAAATGAATGGCCGACTGATCTGTTGGAGCTTGTGATGAGGGATTTTACGTGAAACGCTATGTCGCAGTAGATTCGTCTTACGAAGAGAAAGTTACTACAATCGTAGGTATGTTTACAGTTAACTGAACACATTCCTTTTAAATACATTCATTGTTGTCCAATATTACTATTTATTTCATAAAGTGGTATTCATACATATGTTTAACATATTATTCTATCAAGCATGTATCATTTATTGCGATTTTGTTTCTCACTCACTCTCAAAATATATCCAATATATATAATATATATATTATATATATATATATATATAATATATATTATATATATAGTTATATATATATATATATTATATATATATATATATATATTAATATATATATTATATATATCATATATATATATATGATATCAACCTAATTATTCGCAGATATACCCGTTAGGGTGACCGATGCGGGGGCTGGAATTTTGCCGGGGCGGGCGGGGCCCGGGGCTGCTCAATTTAGCTGGTGGCCGGGCCGGGCCGAGTAGAAAGGGAACCGGGGCACGTGGCTCGGGGTGCAAAGGGGCCCCGGGGTTTAAGCTAAAATTAAAATGTAAGGTGCAAACAACATGAAGTCTTGAACTTTATGATGAAAATCTTAAATAATCATTCAATTAATTAATAATTTTAAAATTCATAAAAGAACTAAAATTAATTTTTCACCAAAAATAAAATATTTTCGAAAGAAACGATTAGAAATAATTTGCTATAGCTAGAAAATAATTGTATTAAATTATATATTACATATATATATATTTATATATATATATATATATATATATATATAATATATATTATAATATATAAAGTATTCTACCTAGAAAAATGATCATAGAAGATGTTTCGTTTTCCATTTTCTTCATCATTAATAATATCAAGATGATAGTTTTTTATTTTATTTTTTCATTCTTACAATATTTTCAATCTATTTTTTGTCTATTTTTAATCTATTAAGTATATTTTCACAATTACTTCTATATATATCATTTACGTTCTATATATATATATATACATAACATTTACATTACATACATCATACAGACAATTATACGATTATATATATATACTATATATTATATTATATATATATATTATATATATATATATATTATATATACTAGACTATATATACCTATATATTATATATATATATATATATATATTATATATATATATATATATATATATATATAACTTATATATTAAGAAACTACTTTGTCGGGGTAGTGGGATATATTTACTTTAGGAGGAAGCCTGGATCTTTTTTCGGTATTTGCTTTACTGTCACTCTACTGAAGATCATATTTTATTTATTAGCTGTAAATATTTGGTTTTAAGGTTAAACTTTAATGACAACAATACTTTTTTTTAATGATAGATATAAAATTTTTGTTTTTTGGATTAGAATCTTTGGTGCGATATTTAAAATGTAAGTGCCAAGTTATCTGTGTAATGAGAGATGGCCTTTCTGAGCCGTTCATTAAATAATTATCAACGACGCTCATTAATCTCTTTCTATTAAACACAAATTCTTTATTTTAATGGGCAAATATTACAAAAAATCTTTCGATCCGACTTAGAAGATTTTCTCCCATACTCAGTAAGCTATATATAGAGCTAAAGAATTTTATCATATTTTACACCACCCTTTATTAAACAATAGTTATGGAGTAGAATATGTAGATGAACATTTTTGTCTCCCTCCATCACAACACCAACCCTACCCTCTGCCTAAAAACTTTAAAAAAAAATTAAAAAAAATTTAACTCTTAATCCCTCAATCCTTCAGTTCAGTAATACGCTTACTAGAAATGCCCCTCCAAAACTCTATCCTCTTCCTCGATACCTTAATCACATGGAATATCCAGCCAATTAATTTGTAATCTTCTATTAAGAAAACCAACATTCGCAGCCAAACTATAATACATTGGCTAATCTAATCATTCCCCAAACACAGATTTGCTTTGTCTGTCAAGTTCGATGTCAACATTTCTTTACGTATAGGCCTCTGCCCCCTCTGCTAGCACAAAGAAACTCAAATACATGCTCCACAATAAACTTTAAAAATCACTTTACTATCCCGAGTTTTTCATCACAAAAGCATTATAACAAAGGAAATCAGAGGGTTTACATATACCTTTCCCACCGAAAAATAGCAAAACTCCTTTCTTTTACCGAATTCCTCAATACCATTTATCTAGTTAAAACGAATATTACAAAAATATTCAAGGAATATAGCAAATAACATCACCTTAAATAACATTCTCAAAACCCCAAACTGAAAAGAAAATCTCCCAAACTGTAATATATCACATCCCTGCGATACTTGAAATAAAACTATATAACTGATTCAAGTCATAGATGTGCAGAGAAAAAAAATCAACATACAGATGACCTGCACAAGGAAAGCATAAATTCAGCTTTAACAAGTCATACAGGCGTAACACAGGCCACTCGATCAATATCAACAATATAAAGAAATGATCAAGAAAAATATTCAATCACAACGAATCCATCGCAAAATCATGAATCTTTGTTTTTGAAAACAACAAATCTATCCCTATACCTCTTACCTCAGCCAGTAATCGGGTTAAGCGCTCAATTTTATACAAAGATGAATATTGCGCGTGACATGCACAGCGGAATATTTTTTAACATATCCTTGTCGATCATTGCAGACCAACTGAAACACACTTGAACTGATGAAGATCAAGAAAGAAATCCAGTCCTTAGCCTGAAGAGGTCTCGCGTGTCGGGACGAAAATTAGCTTTCCTTTTTAAAATTTATTTCATTAAAAAAAAGTGTCTTTTAACAATGTTTTTTTAATTGTGTACATTTAGTATAAATGAAGTGACAGTAAAGCATAATACTAAAAAGAATCCAAGGGCTTCCTCTCTAGTCTAAAGTATATATTTATGAGCTATATATACATATATATTTTATAGTAATGAATTCTGTTCTTGAATGAATTACTAATATATCTGGGGCACTATTATATATTCATTTTATATATATATATATATATATATAGGGTATAGTCATATATATATTCAATAATAAATTTATTTGTATAGTATACACTAAATAAATTACGTTAATATAATTTATAAGTCTAATAAATCAATATTTACGTACTTAATATTTATTATAATTTATATATATACTTTATATATATATATATATATATATATATATATATATATATATATATATATATATATATATATATAACGTTATATATATTATATACTTATATATATTAATGTTCAATTAATAATTAATTTTAAAAAAAAGAGATTTCGAAAAATATTTGATTTTCTTTGAAGATTATTTAACTTTAAATAAATAAATAAATACATTAATATTTTAAACAATTATATTTATTTCCTTTTTGCCGAATTCTTTGATATATTAAATTTCGAATATTTTTGTTAAAAACTGAAAAATTATAATTTGGCCTCAATTTAATTTGAAATTCATGGTAAATACCAAAAAAAAAATTGGATTATATTTAGGTATGTTTATATATTTTTGCTATTCAATTTTATATAACAGGAAGTTAATTGAGATTAAAGAATTATATTCTTCTTATATGATTTTTTGGTTCTGATTTAACCTTCTATTATTTAGTGTAAATTTAAGTTAACCCCGGTTGAAAATCCCGGTTTTTCCTGATTTTTTGGCCGGGGCCGGGCCGGGGTCGCTAAAAATGGCGGGGTTGGCCGGGGCCGGGGCCGGTCGGTTCCTATATATTGCTGTGGGCTCAAAACGAGTAGAGCAATGGAGTAGCATGCACGCGTATAATGGGGGTTTGAATCCTAGTTCGGATCCTAGGTGGAAAAATAACCTAGAAGTTCCCCTCCTTGAATAGGGCTATGCCCGTGAGTTGTGAAATTTGTGTGTAAAAAAACAAAAAAATATAAAAAAAAAAATAAAAAAATAAAAAATTGTGATAGACATTTTAAAAAGGTAAAAATCATACAATTTTACAAATCTACCGTTACCAAACTAATAATCCTCACAAATGCTGATGTGATATGCCGAAAAAACCGCATTACATTTTTGAATCAGACACATCATTTATCAATTGCGAAACCATCTCAAGAAATTTCATGTTTAACTCAGTGTTATAATATATAAGTAATAAATAAAAAATCAAAATAAACTATTTTTTACTATATGACATAACCATATTCACACAATATTAACACTACTTTATAATGAAAATTGAAAAGTGTTCGTTAGTTCTAAGATATTAAACTAAACTCTCATTTTGAATTAGGCCGAAAATAGGCTAGATCATCGCTCAACGATTCCGGTTATCCGCCTATCCGGCGATACAGTTTTTTGTACTATTCAGTATTAGCGGCCAAGATTAAGCCGGATAATTCACTTCCTATAGTCTAGGTTTTCTTTTCTCATGTTATTGGTGGAAATATTCAATATAATTTGAAAAATATCGGTATTATATATATATATAATATATATATATATAATATAAATATATATATAATATATTATATATTTATATATATATATATATATAATATATATAGACTATATATTATATATAATATATATATAATATATAACTATATTAATAATCATATATATATATTATATTAATATATAAATATTATTATTATATTTTTCATATTATATATTATATTATAGTGAGTATACTTATATATTATTTTTATAGGCAATGTAACTTATATATTACTATAATAAAAATAGCTAAATATTATACATATTATATATTATATATTTATATTACTTTAGAATTTCTCGGATTTGTTTGTACTCAATGTTATATTTATTTTATTCATATCCATTGTATGTTGACTGTACGATAACAATTTAATTGAAATTTTGGGTGATAGACACAAGTTTCCATATTGATATGATAATATAATGGTAATGTGAAAATATTATAGATAATATAAATAATAACAATAATTAAAGTAAATGGTAAGAAAATTATGATATTATAATGGAATGTAAGCTACGGAATAGAACACATTTAGTAGGCAGACTTTTTACCACCTTAAACATTTTTATCTCACGTTTAAAGTATTGTAATTTAACCTAAACTAGTAAATTCAACTGTGGGTGATTATTTTTATAGTGTCTTAATAATTTGTATTATTTACAGCATTGTAATAATAATATTCATATAATAATAATAATCTTCTCTAGAAATTTATAATATAAATAAAACACGAATTTTATTGCTCAGTGTTACCCGCCCTCAGTGATAAAATATAAAATACAGAGCAAAATTTATAAAAAAAACTTGATAAATGCAATTGTTGGAAATAAATATAACTATGCTATTATGAAAAGTGGGTGCTACAATAAAGATTGGTTCATATCGATTTAGAAGTATTCAAAAAAAGCAATCGAGAACGTAAAATATTATCGATATTAGAATATCGTTAAAATGTAATATCAATAGATAATTTATAATATTGAATTATATTTTATATTTTTACATTCAGAAAAATAAAAAAACCTTGTTTAAAGATCAATTTGAAGAAGATAGAAGACAGAAAAAAAAAAAAAATAAAAAAAAAATGATTTTTCTGTGTTGCTATCAAACGTTCAAAGATGGCAACAGTAAATGATTGTGGACTATAAATTTTGGGATTCCACTGAAACTCTACAATTTTTTTTTGGTAGATTCCTCTAACTGCGGAATGATATATGCATTCCTAACTGCAGTTCCACAACATTTTTCAAATTATGCAATTGCAATTCCTCATTTATTTTTGGTACATTTCGCAAGTCGGAATTGCAACTTAAAAAATTGATGCATCGTCACTCTGAGATATATATATATATAATATATTATACAATCATATATATATATATTATTATATTATATAATATATTCTCATATTATAATATAAATATACTATATTGAAGGTATGATTATGGTATCAATATACTAATACTTATTATATTTGAGTTATCTTAAACTTTTAGCCTCCAAATTAGATGTCCCATGTATGTTAACAAAAAAGACTATGCATAGCTTACGATAACAAAACTGAATCATTTTTTGATATCAAGGACGCAATCTGTAATGCGAGGAAAATAGAAGATATTAATAATAAGCTCGAGATATAAATATAAAATAATAAATAATAATTACACAATGTGTTTTTTTCTATGTACGATAATTCTCTAATTTCTCGTTCCCCAATAATATAAATTATTGTACGTTTTCAAGTCTATCGAGTCCCCACAATCAATTTTCTTTTTCTAATGTTAACAAATGTGGAAAAAAGCCAGATACCTACGTAACACACCACAACTCTCTAGTTGAGGAGATAGACCTGTTCTATGAGATTAAATTTTTTTTTATAATGACCTGAATTTTCATACAGCACTTCTTTCATTTATTTTTTTAATTTTAATTTGCAGTAATATCCATATCATTATTTTTAATTTTTGCCTATTACTTTTTGTTCCCCTAAATAATTAGAAAGGATATACCATGTGGAGAAGTATTAATTTTATATGGTATCGCTCTTGTTTAAATTAAGTTCTGGAAACGTACGATTATAATATTTGTTGGAGTTATTTATTAAAATTAATAATTATTAATTTTTTTTTTTAGTTCTTGCATTACAATGTACACTGAAGAAAATAATATTTACCGTTTTTTATGTAGATAGAGTGTTTTTTTAGATACAGGGGGACTAATCTGGAGACTGGCCCATATATATATAATATATATATATCACTATATAACTATATTATATATATATATATATATTACTATTATTATATACCTATTATTATTAATCGTTATAATATATATTATATATATTATTATATAATTGTCAATCCTTATATAATCCAACATTAATTCAAAGCGTCGGCGGGTACGTTGGCCATTTTAGGTATGAACTTCGTCTCCGCACTTTCCCCTAATACACTTTTTTGGATTTTTTTTTCTAAAATCAAGTCCTGAATAAGAGAGTATAAGAAGCACTGACAATAAAATAATTTATATTGTAATTGTAATATAAATTATATGTTTTTAAATTAAAGTTTAAATAAAACGCTAAATCATTTAGACTGCAGTTTTGAAGGGGTGAATTCGGCACGACCATCTTCCATTGTGGGGTGAATTGGTGCATCCTTTTCATAAATTTCATCTTTTATGTATAATTCCAATTTTCACTATCTTTAAATTTTTACTTAATTAGAGAATTGTTTAAATTATACTTCAAAATTAGTAATAAGTAAATAAATATTTTCAATAATGATAAATAAAGTCAAAATTCAAAGAATAAAAAATGTGGTGGCCCACAATTCACCCCATTCTCGTGGGACGTTTTGACACTTTTTTGAATTAACTTATTTGAATTCAACTATTTTCATAGTAAATTTTCATTTTTTTATGTTTAAATTTTATTTTAATATAACCAGTAACTTTGTGTAATTTATTTAATTATTTAAATTATGCTAATAATTTGGTATAAATAATTTGTTAAAATATCATAGCTCATAAAATTAGAATCCCAATACAATGGGGCCCAACAATTGACCCCATCATCCAGTTTTTATGGGGGGATGAATTCCGGCAAAGTTAAGCGTCATAGCGTATTAGCTAACATATGCATACTGTGTTTGGGGAACAAGAGAATTTAGTATTGCCAGTTTGAAGCTAACATACTTGAGTGTATAATAAACACTGAAAAAATATAATAATAATAGAATCTTTGTCCATTGTTATAACTATATTAAAAAAAGTTAATAAAAAAAACTCGCATTTTTTCAAATGTGAAATTCTATTAGTATTTTTTTATAACACTATATATTATTATATATTTTTAAAAAGTAAAAACCTCTGCTCCACTGCATATACAAAAGAATAATCTAAATAAAAATTTGTATTACTACCTTTAAAGCAGGATTGGCAAAAAAAAAAAAAAAAATAATTTTTTTTTTTATTAATTTAGTCACACCGCCCTAAGATATATCATATTATATAACGCTTTAATATTAACAGACTGCCTGGATATCCGGTATTCACGGCTTAATTCATCTTTCGTATATCCGGCCGGGATATCCGGTTAACTTCCAGCCGGATATATCCGGATATCTGGCTACCGTTTATATTACTAATTCACATAATATTCCGGATCATCCCTAATTTGAATAAGTTGACTAAAGGTTAAAAATGACAGAACATTTAAAGCAGTTCTGCTCTCCATTTCAGGGGATAATCTATTTTCTTGTGGCTTCCATAAATACTTTCTCATTTCTGTTTTCTAAATATTCTATTTCTCTTTCGATACCTGTACTGGTGGGCTGCACATAGTTATTTAATGCTAAGTTTTTTTGGTGTGAATTTAACAATTTTAAATTTTTCAAGTGTTTTTATTTCCACCAATTGAAAGTAATATTCATTGTCTTCATGGTCAATATTTTAAGTAGGCAAACTTATATTTTGTAATAGTTTCTTGAAGTAATTCCGTATGTAGCCTTTTTGTACTATTTGACTTGAGCAGAGTTATATAGCAGGCACATCGCCAGAAGAATGGGGCTTTCTTTTTCACTCTCACTTTCTTTTCTGTATGACGATTTTGAGGCCACAATTTCTTTAAAACAACCATATCCCCCCATTAAAGAAAGTGAAGAATGGAAGCCTTCAGCTGTCACTTTCCCTCAGCTACCAATCTACGTGAACTTTAAGGCGAGGTAAGTCGCTCGCAGCTCAAGACCAGAGAGTCCAGGCATTGAGCTAAATTTTCATTTGCATTTCTTCTTTCATGGCTCAACGACCATATTCCTCCTCTTAACTCGATGTCATGCAACCTTCCTGATTCATGTTAAAGGCAAAATAATGCAGTAGTTCGTTGGAAAACCGGGGGTCAGAATCAAGAATGTAGTAACAAGCAGTACCACAAGATTTACGAATAGATAACTTAAGAAAGTCTGCTTTTTTCTAGCTCGCGATTTTCTTAAGCTCTTCATACGCAAGTGGTACTAAATATTTAATTCAAAAGCACACTTGACACGATTCAGAACTCCGGGTCTCTTCTAAATCTTAAAATTATTGGCCTTAATTTTGTACAAACATACAAAATTAGATTTAATTTGCTACAAAACATGGAAGGGGATCACTTGGTGGGCGGATGAATGTTATCGCTCTAACGTTCACTTTTTAATGCTTGTTCGTTCAGTTGATGTTGCCACGTCACAAGGCTCAAGTAAATGGAAAAATTTTGCCACTGAAAATCAGAAAATCAGTCAATGCATAAAAATATTAATACATTTTTTTCTGATTGATGGCATCTCAGTCCACCGTATAATGATAGGAAAAGAGGAGTGTAAGTTGAAGTAGATGGGTAAACAACCTTTTTTAAAAAATAACTAAAATAAGAAATTAATTATATCTTAACCTTTGTTCAAAAAAAATACCATTATTTTAAAATTTTTATTTTTTTTTACAGTCATATCAAATATAATTCTGTTTAAATTATACTTAATGTCTTGAAATTTAATTTTATGCTTGTTTGACAGAAAAATTCATTTATCTGCGATACTGTAAAGTTATTTAATAGCTTTGCATGCTGCCCGTTTCTGAAATATGGCGAACAATGAGAGGAGAATGCTAATTCTGCAAGTAATTAAATATTATTCCTTTAAGACAGACTTCTGACATAAATATTAAGGAAATTCGTGTGATGCTTATTCTGCAACATGTAAATAAAAATACGTAAGATTATACCAGCTTAAGCCACTCTCCCTTATATCAGCTACCAAGCATGTTCGGTCCGCTATCGTCTTCTTCAACGAAAATAACAAGTAAAATGAATATGCACAACATTTAGATTATTGAAAAATGTCAAAAAGGCCCTTATAGGATCTGACAATGACAAGATTTCTCGCCATATATGGCTACAAAATTTTGCTATACTTTTTATTTTTTTGTGGAAAAATAGTTTCTAAAATTTCAAATTTTTAATATTGAAATAATTGCAGTTTATTTGAAACTATTTTTATTGTTTATAAAGCTCAATTTCAGCTCGAATAGTTTCGGTCAAAAAGCCGCATACTACTAATTACTTTCTCAGTAATTTTGGCGTTCCTAGAAGTAGGATCCGATATAGAGGTCGCCTCGAATACTTACTGAATATGTCGGCAGCATCCTAATTATAATATTTATTAGAATAGCAAGATTAACAGGTTGAACTATCATACTCCATTTTGTGCCCTATATATATATCTATATATATATATTATATTACTAATATTAATATTTATATATATATATATATAATATATCAATTAATATTTCTATTACCACTAATATATAAATATATAATATATATATATCCGGCTTAATGAAATGAAAAAAGCCAAATGAAGCAGAAGAAGCAATCTTTTTTTTTTTTTTTTTTTTTTTTTTTTTTACATTGACAAAAAACCTAAAAAAACGCAGACTACAAATTAGAGATTTGGACCCAGAGACTGGGGCGGGTGTCATTTAGTTTTATGCAACCAGTTTCACCACTTACATCTTTTGTGATTTTCCTTCCTATTTGCTCTTATGCTGTGGAGGGGAATAAGTTTATTTCACTTGGTATAGCGAGGAGTAAACATATATGAGGTACGTGGTTTAGCCTATAAAGTGTGGTTACTATCACCAAACACCGTTTTTATATCTGAATCTCAGTTAAGCTAACATACAGTTTTTTAAGTTAATATTGGTCTAATATAAAAGAAGAAGTTTCTTGATAATTTACACAACGTGTTTATTTAATAATTAATTACAAATGGACTATTCTGTATACAGAAAGATACAAATCATATGATTCTCTTCAGAATGTGAGTGAGAAATTTTCAGTTGGCGGTTGGAGAAAATTCAATCTACCTTCCTCTATTTTCATACCAAGTTACTAAGAAGTCACGAACTAGGGTGGTCAGAACAAAATTACCAATTTCTCTGAAACTCTAATTAAAATATGTTAGCACAGAGTTATGAAGAACAGTTCAATGAATGGATCCCATTTGTAGAAGGTTCAATTCAATAAATAAAATAATAATAATAATAATAATAATAATAATAATAATAATAATAATAATAATCTTGATAGCTAAAAAACTTAGAAATAGTCTCAATAAATGACCACTTGTTACCTTATCTATCAATCACATGCTCAAATCTTAATTTATTAGAATGCAGTTATAAGAACTATTCATTGAATATTGTTTATAAAATGTACAATGAATAATAATAATATTAATAATAATAATAATAATAATAATAATAATAATAATAATAATAATAATCTTGATAGTTTAATAATGACCTTAAACAATGAACCACATACTCAAACTCTAAGGCTTAATTAAAATGATCACATGAAAACTTTGTTGAACATAAGTGATATATACATACATTAGTCAAAGAAAATACATTGCCCAAAAAGAGGAATTTTGCGGACTTAAGCTCGAAACCAACTTCTCATCCTTAGTACCCCCCCCAACAAGAACATTTATCTCCACTATTCTCTTTGTAATGCCCAAACCACACAACTGTTTTCAAGCGCTTTCATTGTAGTTCTTAATCTTAAATTAATATTGGATTTAATTAAAATGAATTTATTGCCTTACTTTAAAATAATATATTGTTGAGATACATCAACTGAAAACTTTATTTATTAACTATTTGAAAATAAAAGGGGATAGATGTTGAATTTTGTGCATAAATTTTGAATGTTGTACACACATTGTGAAGCATTCAGAGAGGAGACGACAAGATGAGAGAAGAGACGAGAACGAGAGAAGACGAAGAGCGAAGAGACGAGCGAGAGAGATCGAGAGAGAGAAAGCGAGAGAGAGAGAGAGAGAAGAAGAGGAAGAGAGAGAGATAAGAGAGGATGAGAGAGAGAGAGTGAGAGAAGATGAGACTGAGAGAGAATGAGAATGATAAGAGCAGGATCTGAGAGAGAGAAGAGAGAGAGGACGAGAGTAAGGAGAGATAGAGGAGAGGAGGGAGAGATGAAAGAGCGAGAGAGATACAAAGATACAGAAGAGAGAGAGAGAGAGAGGAGAGAGAGATGAGGTTAGAAGAGAGAGCAGTGAAAGACTGATGAGAGAATATGAATTGCAATAGTAGAGGAGAGATGAGAGAGAGAGAGAGAGAGTAAGAGAGAGAGGTAAGTAGTGGAGGAGGAATAAATGATGATAAGAGGAGAGAGAGTATGAAGAGATGAGAGAGAGATAGAGTAAGTAAGAGAGAGAGAGAGAGAGAGAGCAGAGAGAAGAGAGAGAGCGTAGAGAAGAGAGAAGAGAGAGAGAGAGGAAAGATAGAGTAAGTAAGAGAAGAGAGAGGGAGGGTATAGGGAGGTAGGAATGGAGATGAAGTAATAGAGAGAGAGAGAGAGAGAGAGGTAAGAGAAGAGATGAGAGAGAAGAGAGAAAAAGATGAAGAGAGATGAAGAGAGAGAGAGAGAGAGAGAGAGAAGACGAGGAATATAGTAGAATTGGAGTAGTTTAAGAGAAGAGAGAGAGATAGAATAATATTATTATAGATAATAAGAGAGATGGAGAGAGAGATGAAGAGAGAGAAAGAGAGGAGAGTAGAGAGAGAGATGAGAGTGATAATAGTATTGTATATGGGTTTATATATCACCTAGAAGTATATATTATATAATAGTATAGGTAGTATAGTCGATATGAGAATATGTAGTGTATTAATTAGATGGTTATGCAATTCTGTGTAAAACCAGCAAATTATTATATAATATTTATCATATTATTATATATTATATATATATATTATAAGATATTATATATATTATTATAGTATATTTATAATATATATATATATATATTGGGGTTTACCAGAATTGATTTAGATATTGCGTAGTTATTATAGTATAATATAATTAATTAAAAGGTTATAGATGAGGGGTAATAGCTATTCGGTCTATAAAATCAATTTAAATGTTATTTATTATTTTGGTCTTTAAGGAGGTTGAGCTTGGTGGTTTTGGAAAGTTTATTATTAAAAACAATAAGTCTTAGATAATTAGTTATTTTTTATAACTTAAAAATAAAATTATATTCTTTATTATAAAATAAGAATTCTTAATAGTAATTATACTTTCATTTTTCAATAAGTGCGGACAAAAGAGGGAAACTATTTTTGATCCGCGCGTGCAGTCGCTAATTTTCCTGACCGTCTCGCCCCCGCTAGTCGCCTACTATTCTGGTGTGTTCGCTCGACGGATAGGGCAGCGGCTATAAAGAGCGGAAGTGCCACTCTGGAATATTATATATATAATATATATATTATATATAATTATAAGTATTTATATACTATATATATATTATATATATATATATATATATTAGTATATATATATATATAATATATATATTTATATTATATATATATTTTAGATGGCGGAACCCGTTTTATTTTAAGAAGAACCTTCCAAATTAAATATGAAAATGAAGATTAAGTAATAAACTACAGGAAAAATATTTCAATTTAATTTCAATAATAATAAAATTCTAATAAAATATAATATAATAATAATAATATAATATAATAATAATAATAATAATAATAATATTAATAATAATATATATAATATATAATAATCATTAGGACACTTTTCAAAGTAATTTTCTGTTTTAAATTACTTATTTTTTAAAGAAACTTAGATTTTTGCATTTTTTTTTATTTGTTTTAAGCTTTTTTTCCTATTTCATACTTTATAAAGTGTATATTTAGTAGGGAACTTTTTTGACTTATTTTTTGTAAAAAAAGGTGAATTTTAAAGTATTGTTAATTCACTTATTGTAACAATATTTTATTGAATTTTAATATGTTCTTCATGCAGATGTATTCTGGTTTATTCTGAAGTTTGAACGAAATTTTAAAGTTGCGATGCTTTAATACGAGAAAAACTCGCTCAAATAGGGCTTCAGCGACAACTTAGAGATTGAGTTTTGTTATGTTATTCCTACACATTTTTTGAGCAATTTGATTGGCTAGAAGATGTGAACATTATATAATAATACTCATAATGTGCTCGCAATTGATCCGACAAATTTGAGATTACCTGGGCTATGTTTAGTTAATATTAATTCATTTTTAATTTATGACCCGCTTTTTCAAGCGCATATATATATAGTACTATATATATATATATATATATATATATATATATTTTATATTATATAATATATATATATTATATATTTATATTATAATATATATATAGTATATTATATATATATATAGTATATATATTATAATATATTATTATATAATTTTATATAATGAAATGAAAATAATAATGGAAATTTGGAAAAAAGGATTGTTTTTTTTTATCTCATCTGGTCGTCCATCTTCCGCATCAATAGTATGACTGGACGCTTCTGCCACTGCTCACGTGTAGATGTTTTATTATTTCGTAGATTTTTAGAAGAGTATATTATACGTTATATATAATTATATAATTATAATTATATATATATTATATATTAATATTATATATATATATATATATATATTATATATCTATATATAT
>JABUQX010046918.1:0-18214 GCA_015478945.1 Trachelipus rathkii
TCATCATCTTACTTATTATTATTATTATTATTTAATTATTATTATTTTATACTATTATATATCTATTTATTATTATTATTTATCTTTATTATACTTATATTATTAATTATTTAATTCATTATTATTTAATTCTTCACTTCATTAATTATTACTATTATATTTAATTATTATTATTATTATTATTACATTTATAAATTAATTATTATTTATTAGTTATTCATCTTTAAGCTCATTTATATTATAAGTTTTTTTCTATTATTTGTAAATTTATTCACTTTCATTTTGCAACTAATTAACTATTTTCACTGTCTCATATATTATTATTATTATTATTAAATATTATCTATTATATTAATTATTATTATTTAATCCTTATTTTTAACGTTACCTTGCTATGTAAATTTGCTTTATATATTATCTATTCATTATTGATTATTTATTATTTAATTATTATTTATCTTATTATATTTAATTATTATTAATTATTTATATATTAATATATATGTTATGATTATTATTATTTATAATTTAATTATTCTATTAATTAATTATTCATTACATTATTACATTATAATATTACTTAATTATTATTATTATTATTATTATTATTATTAAATTATATATCATTATTATTATTAATTTATTATTATATTCTCATCGTGTTCCGCATAATATTATATACCTGGAAGTGTGTCGATCACTAGATATATAACTTAATTGTAACATCTTCTCTTTCTATGCCGAAAGACCCGTTCATGGGAATCAGTAGATAAATGGCAGAAAGAGGATTCTCAAGCCTTCCGATAGTCAGTCTCATGCGAAGATTAAATCTTCTATATCTTGCATAAAATCGGACGTCAAAAACTCTCAAACATAGCTTTCATTCACATCTCAGGTATCCAGAAATCATCTATTATAAGCTTCAGCTTCCTTTTCTTGTATTTGTAGCCGTAAAATTATCTTTGTTATATATTTAAATAACTACAGTATATCCATTAAAGAACTGATTGATGGTTTTAGCAAGCTTCTATCACTCTAAATTAGTTTGTGATAATATATCCTGCTTTATTTTAAGTATATGTATCTACTCAGAATTCCGTTTTTAAAATCTCATAATGCTCGGACACACGTCAATCATGGATTACAGACTAATTCTATGCTAGAGCAATAAGCCATTTACATCTTATAAAACTTCGTTTATAAAATATTAATTTCAATTTTAAGTTTTAATATAATCTGGGTTTAATTATTATAATATAATGTCCCTGTGATTCAATTCAAAATACTTATCTATCTATAAATATTTTTTTACATGTAGAATTACTTTCCATATAATTTTGATATTTGTCCTCTAAAATCATTACAACTTGGCCCTATACGTCATTATGCGGTATTTAATTTATCTTCTTTACTCAGGCAAAAAAAAGCTTCTAGAACTATTTCTTTTAATAAATGCGGTATATAAGGGTAGAAGACCGACGGTATCTCTTTCTATAATCAGCTTAAAGACTTGAAAAACAGTTCTTACTTTGGTTAGAACGCGTGAGTATCTATGCGCCTATGTGATCATAATCTAATAGAGTCCTCTATACCGGTTACTTGTTAACTTTTCTAGACTGATCGCTCGATGATCTCAGTAGTATTATCGAATTAATACTACCTATTGCATGAATATGGAGATGATAATACTAAAATCTCCTTTGACTCAATTCTTATATTATTTTCCGACTTAGATTGGTTATTTTACATTTAAATACGTTCATCTATAAGCCTACATAAAATAAAAATTCCACCAATAGCTGAGGGAAATTAAAATATTGGTGGGGGTCTAATATGAAATGTATAGTCAATATTTAAGGGCCCTTAGAAATATCACACGACTATTTTGATATAGTGTGAGTGACAAGAGTCCACCTATTATCATACCACGCCTTCGCTGGGAAAACTAAAATTATTTAACACGTATATGTCCTATAAGGTCTCAACATTCATAGAACTTTACGTCTAGTGTGGATACGTTCCACTAGCAAAGGAGAGGTTTGAAGCTTGGGAAAGCTGCTTAAAGTTTTTGTTCATGGCAATTGGGACACCGCCGGTTCCACTAACGAGTATGGAAATCCGTCTAATAGATGGTATGCTTGCTTAGTTAGAAAATGACCACAGAGATCGTGTCTACGCATGCTAATTCTTCGAGAGGCCTATTAAAGACCTGAGTAACATACTCTATTAAACTAGATATAGAATTAAATAGAAGTCAGTAGATTCGCCGTGTAGCCATGAGGCACAACTAGTATCAGATCGAATGATTACGGGAGAACGACCACTAAAGATTACTGACGACCGTTTGATTGCTAGAAGTAAATATGGAATCGAGAATATTAGATATAATAAGTAATCTCTTGATAATCATAGATAAATACTTAATACCAAATTCCACTCTTCTAATCAATAGCTCCAAGACTGTAGGGAACTATAAGAGAAACAACACATCCTAGATGATAGTGTGGCATACATCAACCATAATCTCCCACATATATATAGGAGGCGAACGACACACTCCACACCCTATTAAAGTAAGACAACATGTAAACTTGGGTAAAATACATAAATAATAAAGGTGAATTGTCACTGTTATATGAAATGCTTGTATAAGAAAGAGAAATAAAAATAGATTATAATAATCTATTCAAAATAATTAGTAGAGATGAAGATAGAGATGAAGATAGAGATAAATATATATGATAGAGAGAGAGAAGAGAGTAGAGAGAGAAAGTAATGAGAGATGAGAGTAGTAGAAGAGTATGAAGTAGCAATGAGATAGATAACTAGATCAGTAATACCTAATTGAGATGCAGTCCAGTGATAGAGACAGATAGAAAGCTACACAATAAATAGAGAGAGACAGTAGAATAGATGAAGAATAGACATCAGAATAGCATAATGAGACCAATAGAACAATAATGATAATAATCAGCATCAAGACTAACTAACGTAACTATATGTGAATACAATCTTCAACAGAGAACAGACTGCAGAGATAGAGAGAATATGAAGTAGTTAAAGAGAAGTGTGCTGACAAGTACTACGTGAATATGCACGAAGAGAGAGAGAGAGAAGTATTAGGGGAGATGAGTATCGTAGAAAGACGGGCAGAGAGAAGAGGTAGAGACGACCCCAAGTGAAAGACAAGAGAGAGATAGAGCCGAGAGTTTGGATTGTAAATTAAGAGTAGTTAGAAGTTATGTACAAGTAAAGTAAGAGATGGAGTATGTATAACGATGAGATGTATGATGTATTGCACGAAGACTATACTGCAGAGGAGAGATGAGCAGACGTTGATTGATATATGTGAGATGAGGAAAGAGAGTAACGAGAGAGAACGTAGTACAGGGCTATATGTGTATGTAGGCCCAGCGAGGAGACGATGTAGAGTGGAGTAGACGAAGTATGTAGAGAAGATTGTATGACGCCATGAGGGAGGCAGCCGAGGTACGTTAGAGAGTAGGCAAGCTAGTAGATATGAGATGCGATAATTCGTATCTGATGTATGACAGAGAATCGCAGCAGAGAGCTATGGAGTAGTATGTAGACAGCGACACATGCATGTTTATGCTGAAGGCAAGCACGCGTGCAACGGAGTACTGAGAGAAATGAGTATGGTTATGTAAGAATATTGTATAATGATTAGAGATGAAAGACAGTTTATAGAAGAGCAATGAAATGTATATGCAGATTGTAGAGTTTAGGAGACGAGAGCTGTGGTAGGGCTAGTATAGAGAGAGTACCATGTTAAACAGTAGAGAGAGATAGAGAAGGACGAATATAAAGCCTTTGGATGTAGTGATGTAATAACTAACGAGGAGAGAGCAGAAAGATATTAGATAGTTAATGTCAGTATGTAAGGTCTTACCTTTAAAAGTATTAGTACAATAAATTATGCAAAAAGAGAGAAGAGACTGGTGAAGCGAAGAACCCATTAGAGCAATGATAAGGAAGAATAGAAGAGAAAGAAATAAGAGATGAGAGAAAGAGGGTGGGAGTAAGAAAAGAGAGGAAGAGAGAAAGAGAAGAAGATGAAAGAAATAGAAGAAGTTCTGACGAGAAGAGACAGAGGTAGAATGCAATGCTTTGTTGAATCAGACAAAATGAGAAAAACAGACTGAATGTAACGATGACGCGAAGATAAGTATAAATTGGCAGAGAAGAAGATAGAGTAAGATAGACAGAGATGAGCTAATAACTGTCCACATAGTACAGAAATCTAGTATAGTAGCGTAGAGATGCGAAAGAGAGAGAGAGACGAGTAGCATTGAAGATGTCGTAAGAGCAATGAGACTTCATTATTATGATGAGAGTACATGTAAGAGTAGATGAGAGAAGTAGAGAGAAGAGATGAATTAGTAGCCGAAGTTGTAGGATTGCCAGTTTAGACTTAGATTGCATTTGTGACATATAGATGTATCGTATGTATGAGATTAATTAATGTACTCGATGATATGATGAGAGAGAGAGATGAGAGTCTATCAGCTTCATGTAAGAGTATAGAGAGAGAGGAGAGAAGAGACGGAGTAGATAGATGAGAGAGAAGACAACGAGAGATATTCGAAGAGCTTATGTATGAGAGAGCAGAGAGAGAGAGAGAAAAAAGTAAGAGAGAGATGCAGAGAAGAGAGAAGTAACGTAAAGAGAGAGAGAGAGATGAAGAGACAGAGAGAGAGAGAGATAGGTAGAATGAAAGATAGAGAGAGAGAGAGAGTAGCTGAGAGAATATGTAAGTAGAGGGGAGAGTTCCAGGGGGATGAGATAGGGGGAGTGAAGATAGACCCCTCCAGCAGAGAGGAGCAGAGAGAAAGAGAGATGAAGTAGAGAGAGACTGAGAGAGAGAGAAGAGAGAGCAGAGTAAAAGAGAATGAAGAGAGAGAGAGAATAGAAAAGAGAGAGTAGAATGAAAGAGAGTATAGATGAAGCTAGAGTAGAGAGAGGATAGAGGCAATTGAGAGATAGTTAGCACGCACGCACCGCTAATATATAAGTAGGAAGAGAGAAAGAGAATATATATGAATAAGATAATGAGAGAGAGAGAGAAGACGAGAGAGAGAGAGAGAGAGAAGAAGTAAGAAGAAGAAGATAATAGATATATACTAGAATTAGAAAGTATTTTACAGAGAAAAAAAGAAAGAAAGAAGATTAGAGAGAGAGAGAGAGAAGAGAGAGAGAAAAAAGAGAGAAGCAGAGTAGAGAGAGAGTAAGAGAAGATAAGTAGTGATAGAGAGAGAAGAGAAGATAGATATAGAGAGAGAGAGTAAGAGAGAGAGAGAGAGAGAGAGAGATGAGAGAGAGAGAGATGAGAGAGTAGAAGAGAGAGAGATATAGAGACTGCAGAGATGCACGAGAGCAGTAGAGAGAAGAGAAGAGACGCGAGTTAACCAAATTATGAATGTATAGACAGTACCACTATGAGGAAGGCATACCCAGAGAGAGTTGGAGGAGTCAGCAGCACGCGCAGACGACGCAGAGGACCGAGTAGCACTACGATGAGATAGAGCAGGGATGATGGCCGAGAGAGAGAGAGAGGAGAGAGATTGGAGAGACGAGCCTTTAGAGCTAGATGGACGAGGAGAGGAGCGATATCAGCACCTCGACGACGGTAGATGGTGAGGCAGTCAGACGACGACGAGCAGTTATAGATTTGTATTCGCACGAGACGATGCCGAGTCTTCACTCGAGTCAGTAAGCAGAGAGAGTAAGAGATCTGAGAGAGATGAAGAGATAGTACGTCAATGAGATGCAACAGAGAATTCTGTCAGTACTAGAAGAGAGATGAGAGATCGATAAGAGAGAGAGAGTGACAGAGAGAATGGAGATAAAGATGAGATGAAGAGAGAGAGAGATAGAGAGTAGAGAGAGTATTTGGATGTATAAGTAAGTATGATGGTATTTGTTTCTAGATGTTTCTATGATTAAGAGGTATAGAGAAAGAGAGATAGGAGAAGTGAAAGAAGAAGAGAGATAGAGAGTAAATGAGTAATAAGAAATCAATAGCCAGATATTTTGAGTAAAGAAAATATAGAGAGAGAGAGAGAGAGAAGAGAGATGATAGTAAGAGAAGAGAGAGAAGAGAGTTAGATAGATAGATAATTGAAAGTATATATAAGGGTTAGAATCGTCATGAAGAGTGGTTATGATGACGCAATTAGAGAGAGACTGAGAGTCATAACGATGAGAGAAGAGAGAAGAGAAGAGAAGAGAGAGAAGAAGAGAGAGTAGAGAGAGAGAGAAGAGAGAGATGAGAGTAGACTAGAGAGAGAAGTAGAGTAAAGTAATTAATGCATCAAGTATGAGATAATGAGAGAGAGATGAGAGAGGAGAGGAGAGAGAGAGAGATGTAACGAGAGATGTAATGAAAGAGAGAGATGAGAATAGATAATAGAGAGAGAGTAATGAAAGAGAAGAATAGAAATGAAGAGAGAAAGAAGAGAGATGATGTAGAAGAGATATCGCAATGAAATTAGGGAGTAAGAGCAGAGATGAGCTTTAAAAAATGAGAGACAGAAGAGAGATGATGAAGAGAGAGAGCAGAAAGAGAGAGTATATGAGAGAGAGAGAAGAGAGAGAATGAGAGAGAACGAGAAGAGAGCGAGAGAGAACGAGAGAGACGAGCAGAGTAGAAAATGAGAGAGAGAGCGAAGTCTAAGAGTAGAGAAGAGTAGAAGATGATCATGAGAGAGAGATGCATATACGATGCTAGAGAGAGAAGAATGAGTAGAGAGAGAGATAGTAACGAGAGTAGAAGACGATGACGAAGGAGTAATTGAGAGAGAGAAGTACGATGTAAGAGAGATCGTAGTATGAGAGAGAGAGAAGAGAGAGAGAGAGAGAGGCGCGGTAGAGATGATGGAAATACGAATATACAGAGAAGTCAGAGTAGATGAGAGAGATGAAGAGAGATGATGAGAGATCGATATGAGTAGAAGAGTAAGAGAGAGGTAGACGATGACGACCGAGAGGCAGGCAGCACGACCGCAGCAGACTGTGTGATGCAGCATCGAGACGCAGCCGAGTATGATGCAGTATGATGCATGAGTAGTTCAGAGAGAGAGAGAAGAGAGAGAAGAGAGAGAGACGAGAGAGAGAGAGAGATGAGAGAGCGAGAGAAGAGAGAGAGTCTCACTGCATAGAGATCCGCAAGAGAGAGAGAGAGAGAAGAGAGAGGAGAGAGAGAGAGAGAGAGAGAGAGAGAGAGAGAGAGAGAAGAAGAAGAGATGAGAGAGCGAGAGAGAGAGAGAGAGGAGAGAGAGAGAAGAGAAGAGAGAGGAGAGAGAGAGATGAGAGAGAGATGAGAAGAGAGAGAAGAGAGAGAGTAGAGAGAGAGAGAGAGGAGTAGAGAGAGATGCAGAGAGAGTACGAGAGACGAGAGAGAGGCTGTGATCGACATCAGGATTAAGGGGTCGTAAACGACGGGCAGATATCCATTTAGGATACGTCGGTACGCTGCGTCAGTGGGCCAAAATATCGGAGGCTAGTCACTAAATTCCAGTTCATTAGCCGTCACATCTGAGTATCGCTGTCACTAGGACACATTGCAGCACCTCTCACCATATAAGGAGTGGCATATGAGCCGAATAGACCGAGTTTTATGTATAATATCCGATGACACGATACCTCTATTGTATCTCCGTAACGTATCGCGCTAAGCGTCAGAGGGCGAGTTAAGAGAAATCCTTCATTACGGCTGCCACTGTTGCTTGGGTGGGGTTCGGGCTCGAGTACGATTGTGCAGAACGTTGAGAGCACGAGAAGCTAGGTAATATACAGAATTGATCGATAGTTGCAGGTCGGTGGTGCCACCAAGATAAGATGGATTGAGTAAGTAGGGTTCGACTATGGCATCAAACCCTAGGAAGCTGGCAAGGTGGCGATCGTGTGCTCGTCCGAAACTCGAGGTTGTTCCAGCCGTCCAACCTCACCCTCTCTCTCACTCTCTCTCTCTTCCTCTTCTCTCTCTCTCTCTCCTCTCCTACTCTCTCCCTCTCCATCTCTCTCTCTGTCTGGTATATATAATTATCTATTAAATCATATATTCTAGTCTAATAATTAATATTTACCTCCCTACTAACCTTAACTCATGAAATTTCTTACAGTACTTAAATATATAATAATATAAAAATTATTAAATATTAAAGATAAGAAAAATATTTATCCCCTATCATTAAAGGGTTTCTTTAATTTAAGGTTGATTCAGGGTTATAACATAAAATTTTTCAAGTTTTTTTTCTTTCATTATGTCTTTTGTATAAGACATCAAAATTTCTTTCTTATTTATATTTTTCTTTAAATATTTCTTGTTAGAAATCATTATATAGTATGTCAAGTTTTAAAACATTTATTATATAAAACATTAGTTTATAAATTGAAATTATCAAAATAGCCTATATGTGTATTTTAAATTGGAGGTAAACTGTCTAACCAGTAATTGACTAGTTTAAAAGTTCATACCATTAGATTTGTAAATTATTCTTCATTTTTTGTCTAAAGTTGCATCATATCATGACAGGGAAACGTATTTTGGGTGTTTTGGGAATAGGCGCAAAAAAAAAATATAAATAAGAGAATGTTCTTCGAAAACATTTGAAATATGTAAAGATTCGATCGTTTCTATAATTGCTAATCTCGTGCTAGGAGAGCATGAGCAGCATGAGTGTAGGAGTCGCCTCTGATATGTAATAATATATATTGATTGTCAAAGTCAAAGAGTACATATAATCTTCTATACTACCATAGAATATATATAACATACATACTTATACTATTATTATAATAATAATAATATAGATTATATATCTATATATATATATAGTTATATATATATAATTATATATTATATATGTAAGCATATATAATATTAATCTATATATATTATTATTATATTTATATATAATATAATATATATATAATATTAAAATCCTTATATATATATATATGTTACTAATATAATTAAATATATAAAAGTATATCTTTTGGACAATTCTATATATCTTGCTATAAGTAAGAATTTGCTACCTCAAAATATTTCTATAAAATGTTTACTTTACTAATATATTTCTTAGTAAATCTCAAATATTACAAAATTAGCAATACAAAGAACTTACTAGCTTTTTATTTTGTGGACTACTTTAGTTATGTTTCTTCTTTTATTTAATTTTTAAGTTCTAATATATCTTTAATACTTAATAATATAAAGAATAATTATATATATTTCAATATTTATATATATATATATATATATACTATATATATTTATATATATTATATATATATATATATATATATATATATATATATATTTATATATATATATATTATATATTGATATACTATATGTAGAGATAGAATACAAGGTCAGAATTTTTCAACGCTTACAGTAAGCTGAAACTGAATTAAACAGTAAAACAAATTAAATTATTTGGAATCACCGAAAATTCTAAGGATCGGGATTTAATCCTTTTTTTTATTTGTTTTTTCTTTTTTAGTTGAAGTAATTTTTTTTTTTTTTTTACACTAAAGGAATACCATAGGGTAAACGGCAAAAGATGGAGGAGTCGGGGTCTCTCGGCTCCCGGTGATTCACGAACGGGGGGACTAATGCACGCCTCCGGGGATGGTCTCTGGAACCGCCGCTCTTTGGTCTTTGGGTGTCGCGGGGTTTCCTCACCGACATCCCTCCGGGGTAATGAAACATCCCCTCTTCCGCCGTCGCTCGAGCCCTAAAAAAAAACTTAAAATTTTCCAAAAAAAAACAAAATTTATTACCACAAATTAAGGGGGCTCGAGCCGACGGGGACAGAGGTGGGGAACGTTCCACTACCCGGAGGGGATGGTCGAGACCCGCGACCACAAGCAGACCAAAGCGGGATCGGTTCCGGAGACCATTCCCGGAGGGGGGGATTAGTCCCCCGATCGTCCACCGGGAGGCCGAGAGGACCCATCTGCCATCTTTGCGGTTTACCCTAGGGTATTCCTTTGTTTAAAAAAAAAAAATTACTTAAAAAAAAAATAAAAGTTACATCCTATTTAAAATTTTACCGATTTCAATATATAAATATTGTTTTACTGTAGGACCTGCGTTCTCTAGTGAGATATGTGAGCAATTAAAAAAAATCTGAGCGAACCGTCTGATATTAAATATTTTTAATAGCTATAATATAATAATTTAAAAATAAATTTAATATATATAATATAAAAAAAAATATATATATATATAATTATATATTATATATTATTATATGTATATGATATAATATTTATAATATATGTATTATATATATAATATATATATATATATATGATTATAATAAAATTAAATTAAATGAATTGGAAAAATAAATAATTTTTAGAGCTCCACAAAAAATAAAAAAAAAGTAAGTGTCTTTTATATATGTTTCGAATATTTTAATTTTAATTTTGCTGTAAAAAGTTATTACAACCATATTCAATACTATTATTTTGAGGGGCGAGGGATTTACTTAAGGTCCTATAATATAGATAATATATATATAATAATATATATGATTTTTAATTTAATTATATATATATAAGTAATATATATATTATTAATATATATAATATATATATATTATAGTATATTATAATATATATATATAATATATATATATATAATATATATATATTATATATATAAAAATAAAAATTTCAGTTGAATTTACTTGAGATCAAATTAGACAACGTCCTGGTTCAATCTGTTTATTTTTACTCTCTATAATGTTCTCCTAGATATAATTTCTTGATATCTCATAAAGGATATCCATTCAAACGACTCTAGAAAATTCAGAAACTCTATGGTAATGAGTTTCTCCTTAAAGAAGACAAATTTTTATTATTACTTATAAATTATGGTCTTTTTCTTAAATGAAACATCGATTCTTAAAAATATCAATCTGTTTATTCGAAAACAAATTAGTGGGAAAGTGGCGCAAGTAGCGGCGACGAGAAACTATTCAATGACATTTTACAAAAAGATCAATTTTTTAAAGACTATATACACAATACTTTTGATCATCTTAAAGCTAAACTTAAAACATTTTCTTTTTCGTTTATCTTAAATTATCAATTATGATAACCTCAGCAAAATATGAATTAGACGCAATTCCCAAAGCGCCAAAAGAATATAGTGAATATGTTCATCAACGGCCCAGATAAAGGTGGATGGGAGTAGATTAATATATGAACAATTGATTATGATAAAGAAGAATTCAAACTAGTTAATGATACAAGACCAAAATTTTAAATAAATTCTTGATAAAGTTGTTTATTTTAGTTCAAAAATAACATTAAAGATCGTTATGAAATAAAAAAAAAGAATTTCCTGCAAATTAAAGAAACTGGATTTTATATTTAGGTACATATAATTGGATTGCCTAAAATGACAAAACTCAAGAAAATCAATAACCTTTGAGGCTGTATAGTATTGTATGTCGGAATGTTACCCACGAATTGCCATTAATCTGAAAGCAAGATTAGTGTCAGGATCTAATAATATTATCGTAGTTAAATCAAACAATCTAAATTATTTAAATTATCAACTTAACATTGAAGACACTAATAATATTTTCCTCTCTTCTCATTAAATACTTTGGTTCACAAATGTACCAGTTCTTTAAACGATTGACATAATAATTAACGAAGGTATAACTCACTCAAAATAAACCTAGCCCACCAGAAATAAAGAAAAATATGAGGAAAGTCATACATCTATTGTAGTCTCCAAACACCGTTAAGTTTAAGAAAACATATATCTACAAAACTGAATGGAGTGTCGATGGCTCACACTTGGACCCTAGATTTGAGACTTCTATTATGCCAATCTGGAAACCAAAATCTTCGTGAAACAAACAACTTTAACCCCGTTTTTTACATAAGGTATGCTGGGTTAAAGGAACATATCTTTAGGAACATAGATCATATAATCAATTCATCAATAAGAATTTCAAGGTTGTCATGCTTTAAAACATTACATATGAACTTAGGTTATATGTTCTGTTTTTTTAGACAGTTGAAAATAAATTATTATCTCCTGGGCTCAATATCTGATAACATGGCATTTATCATGCAATCCACTGATAATGGTCTGTATATGCAACTATGGTACTAATTCGTCGTCATAGACTATTTACAAATGAATTCTATCTGAAAAATTTAGTTTACAGAGCATAAACCTATGTTTCAACTTGGAAAACTTTGATGAAGAAGAAATTTGCGCATTAAGTAAAATTTATTACTGTGATCATCTCACATATTACAGTTTGAAAATTCTTAATTAATAAAACCATATAAAAATTATTTTTAATAAGAAGGTAAAAAATCATCAGGAAATTCGATAAATTCTTCTCGAAACTTCTATGCTATATGACTGTAATAAAGAAGAGAATGTGCTGCAGATATATTGCACTTCTGTCTTCAATGACACTAAAAGACAATGCTCAAATATAAAGTCAGGACTATATACATAAATCCAAAGATGTCATCTCCTTTAGCACAAGTAGATGCTTTGCGACACCATACGTTGTGTAGACAATTTTTACAACTGCCTGAAGATCAGACTGCTACGTCGAACTATAATATTGGTATACACGAACGAATTCGAGAATTGTCGGACAGGGCAGTAGTCAACACGCTAAGTCCCAGCAAAATCTTTGAACATTAACATAATCAATAACATGGTCAATCAATATTAGCAATATTTCTAAATACTTCACAATATATAAATTTATCGGATAGATGTAAAGGGTCAAGAAACTTCAAAATTGCGGAGGCCTTAATGTACAGGTAAAACAGCAGACCAGACATATAACACTAACTTTATGTTTATCTGTTAGATAAATATCATTTGATTTATTATTATTCTGTATTAATTTTAGACTCATTGCTCATAAGAATAAAATCCATCTGAGAGAGTGATCTCAAAAGTTAAGAGACGAAACAGCGTCGGGAATGTAAACAATTATGAAATGCTTCTTCTTTCCCACTTGAAATTCGTTTTCAAAGAGTATTTTGAAGAAAACACACTACAAGGAAGATTGGTTATAGAAACTTGGAAATAAAATCATAAAAAACTTTTTTATAATAATAATAATAATTAAATGCTTGCAATAATAATAATAATAATAATAATAATAATAATAATAATAATAATAATAATAATAATAATAATAATAATAATAATAATAATAATAATAATAATAATAATAATAATTAAATATATAATAATATATATAAAAATGATCAGGAAATATTATTATAATAAGACTAAAATTATTAATAATAATAATATTAATAATAATAATAATAATAATAATAATAATAATAATAATAATAATAATAATAATAATAATAATAATAATAATAATATTCAAAATTTCTTTCAGATCTTCTTGAGTTATTTAAATTTGTTTTGGGTTGATTTATTTTGCAGTAGGGCAATGGAGCTATAAAATCTTTAACGGAGCTATAATCGGTGCCGGAGTGTGTGAAAAATATATTTTGGGTAAAGTTCGAACCAGTGCAGAAAAAACTACTATAAAAAGCTTTTCAAATTAGTGATTACATGTGAAGGTAAAATGATTTAGATCAGTAGTTGGAGCCAAAGATTGGGTAGGTGTAATTTTAAAAGGATAAAACCCTGGCTTGAGCTGAAGTCGTAGCGAGATTATTTTAAAGTAATTAAACCGGAGCCGGAGCCGGAGCCGGAGCCGGAGCCGGAGCCGGAGCCGGAGCCGGAACCTGAACCAGTTAGAGGAAAAAAATATTTTCAACCTCCTCTTTATTTAGTATCTTCTCTCCCCTTTTAGATTAGAACTGTTTCGCAAACGAAATCACAAATTTTAAAATCACGCATGACAACGATTTTGGGCCTCTTTTATACCAAAGATTGAATCGGTTTTTCCCATCGTCAGAAATGCCGCGTTTTAGACGCTGGTATAGGAGGGGCTTTAACAGCATCTCTGAATGTACTAAATTAATTTTTTAATTTTTATTTCCATTGTTCGCTTGATTGATTAAACATCTCAAAGGCTCAATACAAATATTTGAAAATCGAAATTTCAAGATCATCTACAAACGTACAAACGTACGTATTAATAAATCAACATAGCGATGAATTTTATTCATATCCCGATGACACAGAATATACATATTATATTATGCTACATATTGGCTGGTTGCTGGCGGGATGTTGTTGCAGTTGAAGAGTATATATATTATATTATATATAGTTAAAGGATATTATTATATATATATATATTATATATATCATATAAATTTTTAGTCTTAGATTTTGACATATTTACATTTGGCAAACTTATTATTATTACATATATATATATAAGATAATTTTATACATATATTTTTGTTGGTTATAGATATATATATATATATTATATATATATATATATATATATTATACATACATACAAGAGCAAACATAGAGCATATATATTAATATACTGCCATTATGTTGGTTATATATATATTGGTGCCATATATTGGTTATTGCTACATATACATATTGGTTATACATGAGTTATTGGTTATTATTATTATTATTATTGGTTGGCTATTATTATTATTATTATTGTTATTGTTATTATAAATTGGTTATTATTATTATTATTATTACAGCATACAGCTGGCAGCTGGCGTTACTGGCTGCTGGTTGGCTGGCTGCTGGTTGAAGAAATGGCAGGCGGCGGCGCTAGCTGGCTACGCTGGCGCCAATCATACATACATGTTGGTTATTATTGATAATATTGCTGGCTATTACAGCTGGTTGCTGGTTATTATTGGCTATTGAAGATACAGCTGATATTGCTGCTGGTTACATTGCTGGCTGGTATTGGTTGTTGGTTATTATTACTACTACTGGCTATTATATTACTATATACAGCAGCAGTTGGAGCAGCTGGGCAGTTGAGCAGCATACAAAGAAGAGCATATATATGGGAGCTGGCGTTATGTTGTTATTATACTATATATATATATCACATTCAAATCCTTTAGTCCAGATTTCTTGACATATTTACTTGGCAACCAAGCAGCAACATACATATATATATATATATTATATTATATATATATATATATATATTATTGTTATATATATATATATATATATATATATACATATATTATTATATATATACATATATATATATATATATATATATATATATATATATATTATTAATATTATATTAAAGATATATATTTATATATATATGCCATATATATATATAAGTTATATAAAAGAAGAAAGAAAGATATATATTATATATATATATATATATATATATATATATATATATATATATATATATTATATATATATATATATATATATATATTACTATATAGGTGCTTCTGTGTAATTTCTTTAATTGAAAGCTGTTTCCACTCTGATGGGTCCCAAATTGAGTCTCGATTCCTCCAACAAACCCTTGATTTTATTCACAGAGAATATACATATATATACAAGGTTATTATTATTGTTATACATATATACATATATATTGTTATATATATATATATAATATATATATACATATCATATATATATATATGCATGTATATTATTATTTATTATTATTATAGATTATATATATATATATACATATATACATATATTGAAGAAGAAGAAGAGTATACAGGTTATTGAAAGAAGTTATTACTATATATATATATATATATTATATATAGCAACATATATATATATATATATATATATATATTATAGCATATAGTATATATATATATATTTATATCTAATTAGTAATCTATATATATATATATATATATATATATATTTGAGTGTGTGTGTGTGTGTGTGTTTGTGTGTGTAGGTGTGTGTGTGTGTGTGTGTGTGTGTGTGTGTGTGTGTGTGTGTGTGTGTGTGTGTGTGTGTGTGTGTGTTTTAGTGATTTATATTAAACAGTAAATTTTTATTTCATTTGATTCTAATCATAAATTCTCGGAAAACGTAAATAATAATAATAATAATAATAATAATAATAATAATAATAATAATAATAATAATAATAATAATAATAATAATAATAATAATAATAATAATAATAATAATAATAATAATAATAATAGTAATAATAATAATCGGTTTAGAAGCTCATAATCTACCGGAATATTATATTTTTTTATAGTTTTAAATATACATTTTAGTTTTTTTTTTTTTCAGACGAAACAATTTCCCCACAGGAATCAAACCAATGACCTTCGCCATAAAAGTCCGTTTCGCTTTCAGATACGCCATGATTGTGTATTCTGTAATAAATTCTCTCTCTCTCTCTCTCTCTCTCTCTCTCTCTCTCTCTCTCTCTCTCTCTCTCTCTCTCTCAAAAAAGTCTCTCTCTCTCTCTCTCTTAACTCTCTCTCTCTCTCCCTTTTTCTTTCTTTTTCCTTTTCTCTTTCTCTGTTTGTTATACGAAATTGGAATCAATGAAATGTCACATAAGACTTTTACAACTGCACCTAAAATCTAAAGTTTTATGCATTTTTAGACTAGCCATTGGTATCGACTGGCAGTCGATACATGGCATGGGCTATTGCTGTTGTTGTTATGTACAGCGAGCAGCGCGCTGGCTGGCTGGCTGGCTGCTGGAGCGGTATGAGAGCAAGAAGAGCTATATTGCTGGCATATATACCTAAGATATTGAGTTATATTATTATTATTATTATTATTACATATTATTATTATTATATATATATATATTATTATATATATATATATTATTAAGTTATATATATTATATTATTATTATATTGATTTATATATATATGCATATATTACATATATATATTGTTGAAAGCATACATTATTAGTAGCATATGCCAGCTGGCTATTATATACATATATTGGTTGATACTGGTTATTATTATTATTGGTTACACATATTATTATTGGTTGAGTTAGATACAAAGATATGAGCTATTGGTATATACATATGCTGCTGATATTATGCCATAGTTATTATAACATACATATTATATTATGCATATATTATTATTATTATTATTACATACGCTTTATTAGCTGCTGGCTGAGCTAGACAGCTGAAAGAAGAAGAGCGCATGGTTGAGCTGGGCTGGCATGGCTACTGGCTGTTATTGGTGCTGATATAGCTACATACTGGCTGCTATATACATATACAAACATGTATATTATTATATATTATTACTATATTACTGGCTATTGGCTGGTTGGAGCTGAGCGCTGAGCTAATATTACTGTTATTATGTTACACACATATTGGTTGGTTGTTGAAGATATACATATGATATTATTACAAGTTAAATTATATATATAAACATATATATATATATTATTGCTAAGTATACATATATATATACATATATTAATATTATTATTATATGTTGTTATTATTATATATATAGTTATAAACATATACATAAATATACATATATTATGATATTGGTTGAGCATTATATGAAGTATATATATATATATATATTATATATATTATATATATATTATTAAATTATAAAAAATATATACATATTTGTATTAAAATTCTAAGTTGAGCAGCTAGAAGATATAGTATTATTGGCTATACATACATATATATATATATATATATATATATATATATATATATATATATATATAATTGAAGTAAATCTCCTATTTTATTATTCTTTTCATTAAGGTGACTGTTTTGCTTTTTTTCAGTTTAAAAGAATGAATGTTCAGGATGAATGATGTAGAATGTTACGCCCATGAAATGTCGTAATAATATAATATGATGAAAGAATTACCTTTTTTAAAAAAATCGTGACACGCTTATTGTGTTCTCTTCCATATATATATATATATATATAAGAGGTTATATACATGAGCAGTTATATATACATATATTATTGCTGGCTATACAGCTATAGAAGTGCTGGAGCAGCATACATAGCTGGCTGCTGCTATTGCTGGCTATGGCTGGCTGGCTGCTGGGCTGGGCTATTGGCTGGCTACATATATTACTGCCATTGTTGTGGCTACTACAAGGCTGGCTGCTAAGGCTAAGGCTGGCTATACTGGAAGCAGGCGCACGAAAACGCGGTGGTGCTGCTCTCACGATAAATGCGAAAACGGTTCGATAACCGGAACGAAGCAATACCG
>JABUQX010046919.1:0-2500 GCA_015478945.1 Trachelipus rathkii
TAAGAGAGATGAATTTCTTAAAGATTGAAACATTTATAATGTTAAATGTTACCAATCAATTACACTGTTATCCCTTTCGGCACAATATCACTTCTAATATATATAAAAGATATTAATAAAATGTTTAATTATATTATCCTTTAGAAAATTAATTGTACTAATATTAATTGACAAAGAGTTATACTGCATTGTTATTATTTTTCTTTTATTGGGGGTTATAATATTTTTAAATATAGAATCATTTTAAGGGTGAGTATTCTTGTGGTTTTCGATTAGTGTATGCAGAAATATACAAGACTAATCAATAATATAGGGAGATATTATATGTTTATCTCATTTAGTCTTACTATATAACAGGATGGCATATGAAAATAAAATAATCAAATTACACTGATGCCATAGGTAACAATTGAATTTTCATAAATTATTAATTTAATTTGGATTTAAAACCCAATTTGTATATCACATTTGAGGTAGTTCGATTACATTTAATTTATTATCTTATGAACGAATTCCTCTTGAATAAATTTTCGAATTACATAAGAATTCGAAAGAATCAATTTATCTTATAGGATTAATTATATAAATTTTGATTTTATAATAAATACGAGTCATAACTTCTTAAAAATACGATAATAATAATACGATATCATTAGTTTATTTATTAATAAAAAAAAAACTACTTATCTAAATCTGGTATCAATTGTTAATACGATTACATGAATCAAGTAATAATGAATTATTGAAGATACATATCATTATTTTTGATCATAAATATAATATATTCAATAAGCCTGTTTTAATCACTTTTCAAACTAAGTTATTTGTATTTAAAAAATATAAAAGAATGTTTGTATAATTTAATGAATTATTTTATTTGTAATTAAATTTGATATTTGTGACAATATTTATCAATGGTTATAAATTAATTATCATTATTTAGTTAATTTTTCCAAAATATGAATTATAAGATTGTTTTTTATGTAGTTAAATTTTTTAGAGCTTCATAAAAATTTCTAACCTTAAGTGATTATATATATTGTAATATATACTAACTACGACTGTTTACGGTGTTTTAATTACAAGTATTAATAATTAATTTTTAAAATATATATATGTATCAGATATCTAGTATCTAACACTACTACTTTCTTTATTTAGAGTTTATTTTATGAACTGTTTTGGAATTTTGAAGTATTATAAATCTATATAATCTCTACCAAGAGAATTTGTGCTATTATTATTAGCTCCTTATTCTATATAATACATCTAGGTGCTAAAGGAAAAATATTAAATGTCACCCTAAGTATAATATATTATATTAATATATATATATATATATATATAATATTATAATATATATATATATATATAATATATATATATATATATATATATATATATATATATTAATATTATATTATATATATATATATTAAATATCTAATTATTAATATATATATTAATGTAATATTTTCAATACTATATACATATACATATATTATACTAAATTATATATATTAATATTAATATATATTAATATATATTAAATATATATATATATATATATATAGTATATATATATATTATAATTAATATCATATATGTCAGTTTTATTAATAAAATTTATTTGAATTCTTCCAATAACTGCCAAGAATCATGTGATACTTCCAAATAATATTTCATCTCACCCTATCCCATTCAGGTATGTCCTTATTAAGTGTTATCGAACTATGACAGTTACTACTATAAGGAAGAAAAATGTTTATCTTTTTTCAAAAACTGTTTAGAATCATGTGATTCTTCTCCAATTAATACTTAGATCCCACCCAACCAAATATATTTGCATCCCAATTAAATGTCGTTGTGCGATAGCAGTTGCAACTATAAAATAATAGAAGAGAAACGCATTTTTTCATAATCTGATAATTGATTTGATTCGTAGGTAAATAGGACATTATAATAGAGTAATAAAATAATATAATAATAATAATAATAATAAATAATATGATATATAATAATTAAATTATAAATAATTAAATTATATATATAAATAATATAGTATATAAATAATTAAATAATAACTAATTAATATAATTATAATTAATAATATAAAATAATAATAATAATAATAATAAATATAAAAAATAATATATTATATAATAATAATTAAATAATTCAAATACACATTTTGAGATTCAATAATAGGTCCAAATTATAATGGGAGTGCTTCGAGTCATAGTAGAGCCACCTCTATAAAAAAGTGAGATTTATTACCATTTATAAGAGGAATCAGAATGACAGTATTATAAGGTCGATGAATAAATCGGTGAAGAGGTGGATGGGAGAATGTTTTTCAAATAATCAATACACGTGAGTGGAAGTATAGGAAAAAATCAAGTAGATAAGGATACAATAACTCCAATGCGACAAATCCCAAAGACCAAAATAGGACAGGGATGTATATCCAGAGAGACCATCACATATCACATCGGAGGAT